>KL283036.1:0-14875 GCA_000699545.1 Podiceps cristatus | reverse complement strand
TAGGGAAATACTTGGGGACCAGCTAACAGCAGGGTTGGATCAGAGGACTGGCCAGGATTTCTGCAGTCATGCTGCCACTGCCACTGACATGCACTGTCACAGGTATTTTATTAATATCTCTAGGGTCCTACTTATTTCTCCCTTTTCATTAAACTGAAATAACTCCATAGAACTGCAGTGTGGCATGAAGGCAGGGGGAGATTTCATTCCTTATTGTCTGTGAGATACACTGAGCACATAATTTTCTTGCAAATAAGATGTATATGACAAATGTCGTGAATATTCTGAGTCTTTTCAGCAAGGCAAAAAAGAGATGCCTATGCCTGATTTCCACCTCCAGCAGCAGGATCTGAGAATGCAAAGCCCAGGCGCTAGATAAACACACTCACTCCATCTCAGTGCTTGTTTGGCCTTTCAAAGAGATGTAGGCTGGTTCATCTTCTTGATCTTCCCAAGCTCTGTGTTCCCTCCTGAGGGCACAAGTGCAGCACTTGATGTTCAAAATCATGATGCTCTTCTGCTGATAAAGAGATGCTGGTTCAAGAGGCTGTTAGCTTGTATTACCAGAACAACAAAGAAGTGCTGAACAAAAGCAAAGGGCTCCATGGGAGAGCGTACAGTAAAAACGCAGCCTCTTGCCAGCACCCAGCCATTGCTTGGTGGAAGGTAGCATGTGGAGGAGACCTTCTGGAGGGCTATGAATCCAGGGACAAACCCTAGCACGAGGCAGAGATCCACGTATCCAGAAGCCTCCCTTCCTCCGGGAGATGGAGGGGCCGGTGCAGCAACCAGCTCTGCTAACTGTTCTAGATCCTTTAAACCACTGGGATGAAACAGAAAAGCAGCGTTATCATTGCCCACAGCTGCTATTGCAAGCCTCACAACATTTGACACATGCCAGGACAGTGAATGTTAGCACAGACAGCATGAAAGGGGTGTCCATCTCTTTGGATAAAGGGTCCTGCACAGCTGTGCCACACGTGTTGCTGGCTGGTGTAACTGCTCCTACAGAGCATTGCGCTCCAGGTCAGCCAAGAGCGGGGAAGGGCAGCAAAGACATTCAAGGACCAGCATTAGCCCCATCTGGCCCATGGTTGCTGGGATGGTTAAGCAGGATTACAGCCTTGTCACCCGAGGGCAAGGGACTGGGCTCCAGCTTTTCCCACTGCACAGTTAGCAGGGCTGATGGTATTGCAGGACTGAGTCTGATGTGAGTCTGTCGTGGGAGTGTGTGGGCAGAGGGAAGTTGGATTTAGGGATGTGTGCATGTCTGCCTGTCTTCTGCGGCTTCCTGAATCTCCACAGTAAATGGGATGAGGAATTTGTCTAAAGCGGTAACTCTAGAAAACAGATCATTACAAATTTTAGGGAACACAAATGTTTATAGCAATCAGTGTCCTACCCCTATCTTCCTCCACAGCTACAACAGTCACTGTCGTGTCCCTCTTTGTATTATGCTCAGAAGTCCAGCTCTTCTATAGCAAAGCCTGTATCATCAAACCTAGTTTATACTAGGCAAAATCCTCACCTGTGGCTAACCAGAATGACTATTCAAAATGAGAAAAGGGTTGTAAGTTAGGAAAGAGCCTAAAAGTCATGATCTGCAACAGGCAGATGTCACCTCACTTCTGAGCACAGCAGCGTCGCGTGGTCCCTGCTCTGGGATTTAGCCATAAATATTTCCTGTCAAAAGTCCACTCTGAAGCTCCGTGTCCTGCCAGGCTTGCATAGAGCACAGATCAATAAATGGTGCATCTGCAGGTTACAAATGCAGAACCTTGAAAGGCCAGGTGTAAGTTTACAGCAGGGAGCACCCATCAGTAGTCACGCAGGCTAAAGCTGGAGCTCCCATCCCAGCTCTGCAGCTGGTGGCCCTGCTACTCCGTTATGGCACTCAAGGAGCTCCTGCTCCTGAAGGGTCAGATCCCCTTCGCCTTCAACACTCAGTCGGCAGTAAGGTCCTCCTGGCCTTCCTTGTGGTGCTTATTGGTAAAATAAACCAGAACATTGCTTTCAACTGGAGGTAAACTTTTATGAGCAGAAGGCATCTAATATCTTGTAAATCATAAAAGTTTTAAAAGTATAATTCATGGTGGATTTCTGGCCACTAAAACCAATGAAAACACAGTGAATTACACGAGATGTTAATAAAAAATATCCATGAAAAAGAAGTCTAGGATTTATGGGAAAAATTACTGTCTTTTTTCCTGGGACCACAAATGTGTCATAGCATTTAAAACCTTGGAAGTAGGTAAAGGACAGCCGCTGAAAGCACACGTGAGACTTGCTATTTCAGAGCAGAGGAACAGTTGAACCTGCACAGTATTTTCCCATATTTCTCTCTATATTAGAGCTACATTGGTATATATACACCCAGAGCTGCAGCAAGATTTTGACAGCCTGGTTTTCCTGATGACCCCTCTACTTTCCCATTCCTCCAGCCGCCTCTTTGCAGACCTAGCTGCTCGTGGGGATCTGCAGTTCCTTTCCTTTGGGCAAATTTACCCCTCCAAGAGGGGGAGGATAAAAAGAAATCTCTGTTTAGTTCTTCCTAAATCTTTTAATATGTGTGTATATTCATATATTCACGTATTTTGCTATATACACATGCATATTTTCATATGTATATATTTAAGTGTATATTAATATAGATTCATAGTATATAGAATCATAAATTTAAAAAATAAATCAGGTTGGAAGGGCCCTCAGGAGGTCCCTAGTCCAACCTCCTCCTGAAAGCAGGGTCAGCTGTGAGATCAGACCAAGCTGCTCAGGGCTTTATAGATGTAAACTGGCTGAAATTAAAATACTATGGAACCTTTTCGTCCTCTAGGTTAGGTTTGAGGTATCACGATGGCAAAGAGTCTGATCCGCACCCTGGATGCATTGTGTATCACGAACTGCACCATGTAAACTGGATACTCGGGCTGTCAGCAGGACACAGATATAGTCATCTCTAGGGCACAACCTCTAAATAAAATTTTCATTAAAATTTCTTTTGCCATGATGGCAGGTCAGTGACTTACCTGTCAATGGTATCTGTTATCTAGTTAGAGTCCATCATAAAACAGTGCCTTTTCATGCTTTCACTTGGTACTAATTAACACTAATTGGCCTGAGTGAGCAGGAGCAGAGGTTGAATTATGTACACACCTCTTGAGATAAGCTCCAGCAGCAGAGGCCAAGGTGTGCTGGACCTTCTGCTTCTCATCTAACCAGGTACTTCTGCCTGCTGCCACCATTCTTCTGCCTGACCTGTACGCTGAGCTCCCATAGACAAAAAGATGGGAAATACAGCATTAACAAGATACAGAGGAGCAACAACTTTTCTTCATAGACCTCGGGAAGACTCTGGAAGTATGTTGCCTTTGGTCTTTACCCAGCTGGGGCTGTTCCTGGAAAGTTTGCAGAAACCACAGGCCAGCAATCGCCCTGAACTTGTTGTAGCAGTATATTTAGGTGGACATGCCTTGACATCCCTAAAATAGCAAATAGCTCTCCATCTCAGTTTCCTATACTTGAATATTTGTACAACCCAGTACTTCAGCTGAAGTACAAAAAACCTAATACAAAGTTATATAGGATGTGCTTTGTATGTAATTTATAGTCAGCTGCTTTGGTCATATTAATAATGTGGCCTTTAGGCATCTTATAAATCTCTAGATTGCACAGCGCCCATGTGAGTGTGTAAATAAGGACGAGATTAGACACTGTGTTTATGGAGAAACACATGACTGAAAAACTGAGCAATGATTTTCTTTCTGATCACATATTTGAGAGACAGAAGGCTCGGTAACCTAATTTCTCAAAATCACAGACTTCTGTGTTTGCCTGCTGCTTATTTTATAATAGTCATTATTTCATCCTTTGTATCACTGGCAAATGTCCTGTGAATCCCAAACACCCAGGATCTGCACAGTCAAAGTGCTCGGAGGAGCAGGAAGACTTGTGAAGCCTTTTTATCCCTCAACTGTGCATGCTCACTTTTCCAATACCACTGGTCTCTACAACAAGGGGAAAACTCAGGACATATCATAGGATTATTTTTGTATTCTTCATGCAGATTTACCTGTAAGAGACCGCCACACATAGAATCATAAAATCCTAGAAGGGTTTGGGTTGGAAGGGATCTTAAAGATGATCTAGTTCCAAGCCCCCGGCCATGGGCAGGGACACCTTCCGCTTGACCAGGCTGCTCAAAGCCCCATCCAACCTGGCCTTGAGCACTTCATAACTGAAAAGATGTCAGGTCTGCTTCTTTTACCTTGTGACCTGGAAGGACAAGATGTGTGAGAAAAGAGTTTGGTTCAGAATTCCTACCCCTTACATTTTAGCATCTAATTTGGCTCTGAAAAGCCAATGGGAGGACCAGGTTCTGCTCTATTACCTCCTGTAGAAGAGCACTTCAGCACTTCCAGAAGTAATCTCAGTTAGTCTCACTTACATGCTGAGGTGCCATTTCAGGGGCTGAAAAAGGCAGAGGCTGTGCACAGAACATGACCACAGCACTGTTAATGAGGATCTGGACAAGGACTTGAGAAGGACATTGCATGGGAACACAGTGGGACAGTGTGACACATTGGGAAAATAAATT
The DNA here is from genome assembly GCA_000699545.1 of Podiceps cristatus. Lineage (NCBI taxonomy): Eukaryota > Metazoa > Chordata > Aves > Podicipediformes > Podicipedidae > Podiceps > Podiceps cristatus. The sequence goes on along the minus strand of KL283036.1, from coordinate 10,281 downwards.
ACTCTTTTCAGTAATCCAGGTGTGTCCTGGACTTCCAGTGAGCACCAGAGAAAAGGATATATTCGAAAGGTGATGAAGGAAACTACAGAAAGTCACAAACACAGATGTCCAATCCCAAAGATAACTAAATGTTGTGTTATTTTTTACCAAACCTCTATTTTTGTTGTCAGGTAATAATTACACTACAGAGGCAGAACTAAGAGCATAATCTGAAGAAAAGTGTCTTCTTCAGAAATAACCCTGATATCACTGCATTCCCAGAAGACATTTGCTTGACCCAATAGAGCACAGTAGAAAGTTATTCCCAGGCTAACACTGACTAGGTGGGTTCTGGTACCAAATCTATACAGCTGCATTAACGTGACACTAACCTTCAGCCCAGCCTGGTGCTGCAATCTAGACACAGATCTTGGTCTGAATCCTACATCACTTCCACGTAGCATATTTCCAGTCAAACCTGCCAGAAGCTGACTGCTGTGCTTGTATTTGTTAAACTGCAGCCCAGGTGAGCATGTGAATCTGTTTCAGCTTTCTGCAAAGCCTGAACTATTCCTTTCAAGCTTGTCTCTGCTCATTTTTGACTCCTAGTGCAGAAAGAACCAGCTCAACCAAACCTCAAAAAGTCCCTTGTGTAAATTTTTAACGCACATTTTTTTTCCAAATATTCACAACTTTTGGGTAAATGGTCTCATGACTCAAAAGAAGTACTTAGGGCACAAGTTTCAGAACAATGGCTGAAAGGATTTGCAGATCCTATCACAATTTTATATTTCTTACTCATACAACTGTTAGTGAGTATTTTTATATATAAAAAAAATTACTCACTCACTTGTAGATCACACCTAACTTCTAAAAAACAATTCAAAAAGCAATCAGCTCTGCACTTTCATGGAGCAGAAACTCCTTTTACACACGAGTACTCTTCACAAACTGACCTTCTACACAATTCCCATCAACTGCAAACGGGATGGACCTGGCAGACAAATGTGTTAAAGGGAGACTTTCTTTCATTTCCTCATCTGTTAGAGCCACATTTCTAAACATCTCTAAAAGCATCTCAGAGAATGCATGCTTTGGCATCACTGCAATATTTATAGCTATTTTGTTAGCAGATACAGAATATAATGTGAAAAGATATTTCATTGCTGTTATCTGGGTGAGTCATTTCCTTTTGTTTCCTTCTTCCTGCCATGAAAGTGTATTTTGTCTGAGGATATAACCAGTGAACACAAAGAATACTAAAATTCTTCAAGGCAGAGGGAAAAAACACACATATTCATGCACAGGGGTATCAAAAGCAGAAAAACTTCTGACAAAAATGTCCACAAAATCCTAGCTGTGGCATGGCTTAGGCACAGGAGTGATCCTTTGATTTGATTTCTCATCTCTTGTTCCAGCCATGGAGCAGTAAGTCAGCACCAACTCACCTGCTTACTATTGGGATACAAAGAGGTTCAGCACTAAGCCAGAAATGTCAATATCTCCAAATATAAGTCCTTAAATTTGAGGCACATAAATCATAAAATAATAACCAAGATCATTAAGTTGCTTTGTAGCGTCTCTACACTGAAACTCATTATCTCTTTAGAGCATAGGAAGAACAGCACGGAGCCAAAACTTGTGGTGATATGAATGGTGGTTGCAAACACCCAGTAAATAGAAAACAGAGGTTGATCTACCTCACACTCTGAAGGCCCCTACCCCCTCAGTCTTGCATCCATTTTTTATCTCCTATAGTTTTGGTTTTCTTGTTACAAGCCCATCTTTCCACTTGCTGATATGTGAATCATCTCATCTGTTCTAGATTAATGGCACATATATATCTATCACTTTTCTGACAGAAGAAATTCAAGAGTACTTCTGAAGGCTGAGAGAGTCACTTTCTAAATGTGTTTGTGCAATTGCTCCTCGATTCAATATGGGTTTCATGCAGTACATTTTTCTATCTGCTGCTATTTACAGATTCCAGACAATTTGATAGACAACAGAATAAGCTAATGCAGCGATTCCTATATACATATGAAATATTTACCATTTCTGCAGCTAAAATATGAAGCTCAGCTAAGAAAACACCGTAGTTTTCGCCAGGGAAGGAATTGCACCATGCTCAGTGGAAACAGGGAAACTATTAGTGTGAGAAAGCTGAGCAAAGCACAACCTTGAACAAAGTCCTCTCACAGAACGTATATGCCACAGGAATCCCATGTAACCCTGTAGCTGAGAGCATATGGACTTTCAGGGTGGACTGGGATTCCTAATGGCTGCATCTGACATCATTTTGACTCCAGGACTCAGTACCAGCCACAGGGTCATACGGGAGGTTTGGGTCAGAAAACACACACAGAGACATGCACACACATGCTCATGCACACACAAGAGTCTCACTCACTGGTCTTTAAAATGAAAATTTCTTTAACACAATTCTACAGTAAAAGATACTACTTGGTGTCTGATTGTTGAGTTTGCATTTGCAAAAAGTGAACAGCAAATCAAAAAGCAGCGATATTTTTCTACCGAAGAGGAGGGAGAACCTCATGGTGTTTAGGTGGCAACAAGGAGTTGCAGCATCGACAGTCCCGGAATGATTCTTCTCTCAGCTTTCCCTTCATTCCTTCTCTTGCGGAGGCTGCTACTGTCCTTGTAGCTTCTTTTGTCTCTTTCAGCTTTTCACCATACACAGGGTGCTTTGCATACGCTGTATACATATTCTTTTCATTGATTATGCCCTAAAAACAATCCCCTCTTGATGCCAAGGTCAAATTTCTGTAGTGATCAGTAGCTGACTGTATCAGTAGCTGACTGTATGACTCTGGACCACCAAGCACCTTCCTGAGTTTCTGCTACAGAACTCTCCCACTCTCTTCCTGTGGGAACACTTCTCTTATGACTCTTTATCTTTTACAGTAGGTCTTAAATTTGCTCCATAACACTAGAAAATGCTTGGTCATATGCTGAAAGGTATGGAGTGGGTTTGCTGGACTCTTCTAGTCCAAGCAGTAATGACATAATTGCCTGTAACAGCAGAAGGTTGTGCTCTTGAGGCCCCTCCCCTTGCCATAAATAACTATACAACGTGTGCTCCTATAAATAAATTTTACCTGTAATTTCTCCAAAAGTAGAATTTTTCCATGACATTTATCTATGGCCCTGATGGATGGATCAGCTGATCGCTACTCCAAGATCTTGATGCCAGCTTGGTAGCGGAGATTGGCCCGCTGTGCAAGTGCAGATCTCCACTAAACAGTGGCAGAGAAGACACTGAATGGTGGAGGTATTGGGAACTGACAAAAAAATGTACTGAAAAAGTTTGTTAAACTTCCTCTATTACATTTGTACATCTATTTGAATAAATAGCTAATGGCTAGTTAATGGTCCAGTAACTGAAAGAATAAGAAAAATTAATCTTTAAAGGCTCTTTAGAGAAGAAAATATCTCAAGTCAGATGAAGGTTTGAGAATGTGCTGTTAATGTCCTTTCTAGATCTCTGAAACACTTTATCAGCCTAAGCCTGTTGGTGTGTCTCTGCTTCCACCATTAAACAGGCAAATAAATCAACATTTTCTTTTTAGATTTTCCCCTGAGGTCCAGTGACTGCTGTTGCTGTTGTTGAACTGATTCAGTGGAGCAAAACATTAGCAAAAATGATTCTGTGCTCCCAGATTTATCTTTTCTTCCTGAGAGCAGAAGAATTTGCAAGTATTAATAGGACATGCAGCTTGCGTGTTGTAGGATAATGCACGCCAATGAACACTGATGATGTTGGGAGAGATGATGTGCTACCTTTGTAGCTGTTGTGTGATAAGCATGAATAACCTTAAAAGCCATGAGTTCTTATCCTTTATCTCACTATCTTTTTACCAAAATTTGTTGTTGTGCATAGCCCATTTTCACTGCTAGATTGGCTGACTCAGCGTTTGGTCATTCATGAGATATACTCTATTGAATGCTGACTTAACCTGTCATTTTAGTACTTGTGCGTTTCTAGCCATCACATTATTATATGGAAATGAGTAAAAAGAAAATCCAGAGTCAAACTTTTACCAAAGGAGATGAGTCAAAGTTAATGCATGTGATGGGCCTTACTAAAAGCATTAGTATGATGATTTCTCCATCAGTGGTCAAAATTCAACCCAGCCAGTTTTCATACCTCCTTTGACACAACTCATTTTGTAGTCTAGTAACTGGAGAAGTATTGATGGAGTAAGCTACCCACCTTCCTGACGGCAACTCAGTTTAGCCAGAGCCCACCTTTGGAGGAACTCTGTAAGAAAACTACACTCCCAATGTAGACACCCTAATTAAGTTTAGGTTAAAGAAATATAGGCCACTTTTTTCATGCACATATTACATTCACATAGAAACCTGAATCTTACACCATGTGTGAAATATTTATACTTCCAGCTGAACTCCAAGTCTTCTTTGTCTTCCACCAACATTATGTCAGATGTGCCAAATACTATAACTGAGCTGCATAATACGTCTGAATATAAAAGTTCCTATATCTGTTTCACTGTAGCATTGTTTCTTTATTCCACCTCTGAAGAATCCTACAGCTCCTTTTCTTCCACAAAAGGTTAAATAAATTTGAGTTTCAGTTATCTGAAAAAGATGCTCTCCTTAGAATTCACTTCTTATGGTTTTATTTTTCTACAGGAAATACAATTTCATTTTGCAAATTACCTCATTATTAGCAATTTGTAGGGTGATTGTTGATAGTTTTCAATAGCTTCTTAACAAAACTAATAGCATAAAGTCATAAGACTTGTAGGAAGAGGCAATACCGTTATTAGACTCCCCACACATCTGGAAAAAACAGAAGCTTTTGGCATAACACCTCTTTGTCGTATTTTGTCTTGCATCTTGATCAGACCTTGTGTTTCTAAACTATATACTTTTAAAGAAGCGAACAAAAAGCTCTCAGCAATCACTCTGCAAATGGATAGTAATGAGGCTGTTTGCAAAGTGAAATTGTGTTTCCAGGAGGAAATAAAAACCCGAACTCCAAGCAGAGTCATTCCTTCAAAATAACTGAAGGTCAAATTTATTGAGCAATTTCTCTGATGACCTAATGAAGTGAACTTGTGCCTGAAAGCTTGTGCACTCCTTCCTTCTGTAGACTAGTCTAATAAAAAATACTGCCTTTCTTATGAGCTTGAAATTTCTTGAATCTTAGACCATTACAGCTACAGTTTTACTACCACTAAATAATAGTATTGCATTATAAGTAATTGAATCTATGTCAGCCCACCTGATTTGGGAGTGTCTCCATATCAAGCCAATTAGGAAATAACAGCCAGAGGGTCTATTTCAAGGTTCATTTGGTTCTGATCTCTAAGGGCAAACTATCTAACTAAATTATTCAGAGCACTCTCTGGAAGCATCTCTCTAATCCTCAAGTCCCCACAGAGGAGAGAATGTTTTAACAAACTTCTTTTAATACCTTAATAACTGAATCTATTCATATTTCCTTCAGGCTGATAAAGGACAAAAAATATTATTAGGTATTCAACACTTCCTTAGCTTTCAGCTACTATACGCAATCTGGGGGTGGAATTATCACATCATGGAATGGTGCCTCCAAGAAGAGAAAGGTTCATGCCCCTGTGACATAACCAAGTCCCTCACATAGTTCAAAAGTGAGTTTTAGTAAAACTAAAACACAGCTTCAACCTCCTTCCGCTGCACCCTGGATGTATTGAGAAGAGAGGGGTAAGGCAGGGCACCAGTTCCCAGCGATGAGGTTAAATGAGAATGTCCCTCACCCAGAAGTCCAAATCAGACACAGGGAACTCATAACCCTGGGACTGGTAGAAAGTCCCAACCAAGATCTCAAGTTCTGAAAGCAGTGTTAATGTTCATCAACTGGCAGATAACTCACCAGCCAACTCATTTTTTCCTCATATCAAAACATTTCAAGAGCTACCAAAGGCCAGCCCAGAACTCCAACTCCCAAGCTTTTGTGTTGTCACCCTAACAGTGGCCATAATTCTTCATAATGGGAGTGAGTTCCCCTTGCTTCCATTTACAAAATAACTAACTGGCCTGAGGGAGGAGTTAGGCAGTTTAGAGTCATAGTTTAATTTCCTTTGTAATTGCAAGTTGATTGCTAGTATAAATTACCTTGCATCCATTTTTCCTCTTGTGCCAGCCATTTCCTAAAGTGGATAATCTTAAATTAAGAGTGGTATCAATTGAAAGGCATTGCTATGTTGAAATCTCACAAATCATTCATATCAATTAGCAACTTAGCAGACTTCTTAAAAATAGAAAAACACCTTGGATGCTTTTCCATGAATGTTTGATTTATTTTAAATTTGGACTAATGCAACATTAACCAAAAAAATTTCAAGAATCTTTCTTAATTTCAAGGGACATGCTTTGTATATCTAAGGAGAAATATAATAACATTTAGATGATTTCTGCCTTCCATATTTCAAAATCCAAATCCTTTAAGAAATCAGAAATTCCCTTTTTAATTTCTTAAAGAAAAAAAAAAAAAAAAAAAAAGTGATTTAATAATTTCCTTGATGACGGTTTGTAACTTAGCACTTAGTTCATTCTCCCCCAGTCCTAAAGACCATATATATGCTCAAGGACCACACAAGCAAGAGGACAACACGCACCTGAAAGTGTAGTTAATGTTCTACCTTATACTTCAGACAAACATTTCACAGGAAAGGTAGCTCAGGAGTTCTCTGTTCAGCCAGGCTGAGGACAGTGACAAGCTGAATGAATTCTTCTAATCTTTCGGACCGTTCTCAGTTTATTTTGCCAGCATCCACGTTACTTTTCTCCTGGCCTGTTCCCTCCGACAGCCTCCGCAGCAATCACAGCAGCCTGTGCGGACAGCTTGCAAGAGACACCCTTTCGCAGGTACATTGCAGGGAGCTTGTACAAGTTGCTATCACTTGGCACTCCAGCTGTGAGCCTTTCTGTTCCAAATATTGGTGATATTCATCTCACCTAACTTCAGATACTTATATTATAGATGTATTTTAGCCAGTCACTCTCACTACAGTCAGCAACATAAACCCAAGTACAATTCAGCTGAGCTATCTTAGCAGGTACAGTTCAGCTGAGCTATCTTAGATACTCACTCTAAGGTGAACCCTAGAAATACCCATCCTCGTTTGTAGGACCGAAGTCTGCGATAACAAACTCATATACAGATATCCGTGTGATAGCTCTTTGCAACTAGGCCTGGGGAAATATTTCTGTCTCTGACTACTGTAAACACTGGGGGGGTCTATTACATGTGTTAAAATTTTCTACAGCAAGAGAGTTTCTAACCTGAGAGAGAAACCATAGAGCTGAATAGAAAATCTGTAGACTTAGATAGGAAAACTACATCTGTAGAAGACTAATCAATCTATCTCATTCATTTCTTGAATGAAAAGAAGCAATACTACATATGATCCAAACACTCCCAGAAATTAAGGTGCAGAGGTTAAAAGTGACTACTTGTCTCTGTGAAAACTGATATTTTAAACCCATTCATTATTTATTAATTGTGGAGAGGTACAATCTCGTGATACTTCCCTCTGAGCATTCCTTATACTAACTTTTAAATTGCCAAATTTCAATGTCCCTTCTGTCAGTCAGGTGTGAAACCAACTGCATTATGCTGAGATAGAAACAAGAGTGGGTGCATCAGGTCTCCATTACTTGGTCTGCATGTTCAGCCAAGCAGAGATAAGTCACTTTGACCTCAACAAACCATATCTAGTTAAAAATAGGAGAAAATGAAAAGATATATGCATTCTCAGGGTCTTTTGTGATACTTTTCAAGATAAGGCACCATACACACAGATGAGCCCATTGGACAAACACGCCATATCCTGTTGTTATATTATTATCAAGGCTTGTCCTCAGTGCTTTAATAAGGCATTGCCCAGGATATGTAACAGGAAGGAGTAGGGGGCATTAAAAAAATTATTTTTTTTTCTGTTACATAAACAAATGTCTTGTTTTTCAGTCTTAAATCAGAAATTCAGAGTTTTTGCAGCACCATCTAGTGAGACTGAAGAGGTTTTATTCAACTATTCAGAAACTGCAGCCTGTTCCCTCTTTACACTTGCAGTTCTTTTTAATCATGATCTCCTTATAGTCTATTGGCTGAAAGTCTTTGGGGCCAAAACACTGTTGAAGAAGGTGACTTTGGTGCACACAATAGTCCTTTCTACATTTCTTTCTGAACCACATGAAATCCCACAGCTTTGCAAACTGCCGAGCTGAAAAGCTGCAGAGCTTTTATCAAGACTTGATATTAACGAATTGCCTCCTAGCTAGCGAGCTGTGCCTCTGATCTGTACCTTGTTTTGAAAGAATACACTCTGCAAGCAAAGAACAGATGTGTGTTTTATTGGAGATGAAGGATGTTCTCAGACGCAGGCATACCTGTCATCATTCCTACCAGGAAATGTTGCAGATGATATTTTCTATAAGACAACATCTATACACTCAGATCTGTGCCAGACACATGCAAGACTCTATGCAAAATACCCTTCCTGGCCCAAAGATGTTGCTGGCAACAAAATTCGGTCTGATTCCAAGCCAGTTAAGATGACGCTCATCTTTTTCCTAAGCTGCTCTGTCTCAGAAAAGTTTCCCTGTGCCTAATCAGGAATAAAACTACTTTGTTTTCTTCATCTACTGGTTAAAAAATCCCAGAGTAATTTCACCCAACTGAGCCAATGTGCGGAATCAGAAGCATTTCAAAAAAGATTTCCCATACTGCCTCTTAAAATAATGTTTTTGACCAATAAGAAAATAAAACACACACACACAACCCCTCAGCACTTTCTTTCTGAATTCTTTCATGTCACCAAGAGTTGTACATCACTGACATCAGAAATAATAATGATTTCCAAGTGAAAGCATCTCACCTGCTTCTACCAGCACATTAGCACATACTGGCAAGTTATGTGATTGTTGGAAAAGATGATCCTACTGTAGGAAGATGGAAGCAAAATTACTTCATTCACTATATAAAAGCCGTGATGTTATTTCATGTTCTTAGCCATATCTGCTACTAGAACAGTTGTAAAATTACACAGTCTTTCTTCTTTTATCTGAAGCTGAAGAAGTTTGTCCTCCTCTGACACAACTGCATCGTCTCCTCTGAGAGGAGTTCTTCAGTGAGCTGATAGACGTGGGCTCCCTGCACCACGGCTCCGTAGGCTTCTGTCTTCTGCACTTGCTGTGCCTGAGTGTTTCTCCTGTTCTCATAAATGTCACTGCTGTTGCATCTTCACTGCTGAACTGCTGCAAGCTGCAGCACAAAGCATCGCTGGTTCATCTTTAAGTCGCTTTTAATTATCCTTTCTTTTTTTGATATCTTCTTTTATAGAATTTCTCTTGGATAAATGCTTTGCCTAAGGATAATTCATTTCATGAAGTGCAAGGGGAGGAGAAGATTCAAAGATACTGCTCAAAGGAGACAAAGTTTGTATTGTCATTCGGACAGCGTCTTAGCTAACAGCATGGGTAGACACGGACCGTCTTGTTTCTCATCTCCCAAGGGATGAATCTGAAACAGCTTAGCTACAACTCGGAAAAAGACCTGCCAGAAATACCTGTTATAAAGATTGTAGGTGTACTCTCAAAACTAAAATTAAACTAGAAAAAAAAAATCAGTGACTTATGACATGGCCTAATATTATCTCGGGGAAAATCATCTACCAATATGCAAAATTACTCTTTTTCCTCTAAAACACAAAGTCCTTTTTTCTTATGACATTACATTTTTGTCTATAAGCATCTTATTTTTATGTTTATTATTACATCATGTTTTCTGAAAACATGACTTTTTGGAAGTGGTTCTAGAGGATCTAGAATATGTTGATAAATATCAGTTAAAACACCTTAGTTATTTTAGCTTAAATCAGTGGTTATATTAATTGCTGCCACCCAGTGGACTCATTTGTAGGCTTTGGCTTACCATTCTATAAATTAATACATCATTGTTTGGTTAAATGATTTCATCCTCTCCATTTGAAGGAGTGTGATGTATTTTCCTCTGTCAGCAGCCACTAAAAATGAATGTTTCAAGCTACAAGCTGTAGTTAAAACATATTGTCCTACAAAAACCTTTTCTTCATATCTGTAGCGTGGGAACAGTCCCATGGAAGGCAACATACACATGAGCTCCAAGTTACTATACGTGAGATTATTTGATTTGCCTTCTGGACCTACCTGTAAAGTCCAAGGAAAATACTTTGCTTTATTTAAATGATAAATATTCATAGAAGCATAGAATCATATAATGGTCTGGGTTGGAAG
>KL283035.1:384-18940 GCA_000699545.1 Podiceps cristatus | reverse complement strand
CCTCATCCCTGGCACCGTCCCAGTCAAGGCTCGACGGGGCTGTGAGCAACCCGATGTGGTTGCAGACGTCCCTGCTCATGGCAGGGGGGTGGACTAGATGGGCTTTTTCCCGCTCCCATGGAGCAGTTTGGGTTGGAGGTCCCTTCCAACCCAAACCGCTCCATGATTCTCTGAAGGCCTTATCCCGGACCACCACTCACAGAAGTCATATCCCAGCTGCTCCACACTCCAGACAGTTCCCAGGCTGCACACAGGCAGATTGCTATTTTTTTTTTTTTTTCCCAGTAGAAATCAAGTAGCTAAGTTCTGCTAGTGATTCAGCTTTTTCAGGCAGATCCAGCAGGTCTCTGTAACTGCTGCAGGCTGCGGCTCCCTGCTCTTCTCTGCTGTGGCCTGCAGTGCTGCACTTGGCTTTTCCACGCCTCTTCTGCAATCACTGTGCGTGCGATCCTGCTTCCTTCCATCCCCGGGTCATGTGCGGCTGCTCTAGGTCGTAACAAAACATTTTGGTTCTGCTCTTATCAGGACCTGAGGAACTAACTGTTGTTGCAGTGAAAAGACCTGCTTTCTGAGACAGGTTGCTCGGTGAGCAGCCATCGTGGTGAGGCACACCAGCTGACAGCCATGACATGGCATGGAAAAGAGCTCAGTCCCAGTAAGGGTTTGGCTGAAGAGGTGGGGAAATCTCCATGCTTGGATATTTTAAAAGCTGGGCTGGACACAGCCCTGAACAACCCAGCAAAAGTTTGAAGTTGTTCTGCGGAGTGGAAGGTTGGACTGGAGACCTGAAGGGCAAAGCTGGGGGCTGCAAAAGCCTTTTGGGAATGACTCTCATGCGAGGAGCCCTTATACATGAGATACATGAGGCCAGAGCGTGGGCCATGGCTTGGAGAAGGTTTTCCAGGTGGCCTTTCGCAGGCCTGGGCTCCCAGACATGCTTTTCGCAGGGTGCTGGGCTGGGGAAATCCCAGGCAGACTTACTCAGACTTTCCTCAGGATGCCTAAATTGGGGCAGCTGAATCCCATCCTCAGGGACTAGGTGATGAAACAGCCCAGGAAGTGCAATAAGCTCAAAATACCATCCACTGAAAATCTCAGACTCTGCATTTCCAGCAAGCAGCCATGAATGGCTCTTTGCATAAGCCCCACAGCTGGACAAGGAGCAAAAGCAGGTCCTGAGCCAGATTTCTTTATTCCAACTCAGGCAACCTTCTCATGACCAGGGATGCAGCAGCCCCGCTCCCAGGTGCGCCTTGCTATGTAGCCCCCAGACACCATCACATTCACTCTGTCATACAAACCTACAAACCTACAGCCTTGGACCAGTGGCTAATCCCATATTTCATGCACAGAACCACAAAGAGCTGCCAAACGCCCAGTAACCCCCTGATAAACATAGAAAGGGTAGAAGTGACAGTTAGAGGGGGCTACTGGTGAGCTGTAGTTCAGCCTCCCCTTGACCAACCCCCTTTCCCAGCATGTCCCATGGTTTCCTTTAGGGACCTCCCAGCTTTTTTCCCCGAGAAGATCTCTTAGCCCGGTGCTGGGGCTCACGTTGTGTCCCATCCCACGCCTGACCCCGGTCAGTGAACCCGCTCCCCATGCTGGGCACCAGTGTGTCGGTGTCCGGGTCCTGCTGTGGCTCTGACCCCGCTATTCTTGCTGGCTGGGCAGTTTTATTTCCCCAGGACGATCAGCATTTTTCAGCATGCGGCAGAGCTGCAAACCTTAGTTTTAAAATCTCAGATGAAACACTTTGTGAAAGTCTGATCTTAGCAGTTTTATTCTTACAGTGTTACAGAGGAAGAAAAGCACACAGGATCGTTGCACTCTCTTCGGTTCGAAAGCAGAGCTACTTTCTTCTAATTTGTGAGAACCGGCAGTAAATTACAATACACAAACGGAAGCACTGAAAGAAGTTATGCAACAGCGACAGGTAGGTTAGCGCAGTACAAACCCGACCCAGGAGTGTAAATCTAAATCCTGCAGCCTTTTGTTGCAGCTCTTGGAAACCCAATCTCTAATCACAGTCACAAATGAATCAGCACAGCTCTTGCTGCAGCCCTGAGCTTTCTTCAGTGCTTCTTCTGGCCCCACGTCACCATCCAGAGTCCTTGTGTCCCCTCGGAGGGGTGCAGGAGGTCACAGGCCACCTCTGCCGCTGCTCCAGCAGCTGATGTCCAAGGGCAGGAGTAGGACAGCTTCTCACCCACGGCTTAGTGCGCTGCACAGGAGAAGCTGGTCAAGCATTGCCTGTAGAAGGCGTGCGGTTGTCTCCTTGCTTCTTGTGACACATCTGCTGTGGTTTGCCTGAGAGGTTGGTGCCCAAAAGCTGATGAGAAAATGATTGTCGGGGCCTCTGAAATAGCTCGGTCTTCTCTGGAGCGGTTCCCTGCAGCCCCGAGCCGTGCAGCCGTCAGAGATGCTGGTGCAGAGAGCGGCTGCTCTCTAAGGCTTTGTCCCCCAGCCAGGCTCTCTTGCTGAGGATCCTCAGTTAAGACCTGCATGAGGATGATGCCAGCAAAGAAGAGGAGCCACCGCTTGACTAAGTCTTTCTCCTGACGTGGCAAATATTTTCTCACCTGGGCTGGGTACAGCACCTTCCTGGCTTTCCTGCTTCGCTTTGTTGGAAGGCCTGGTGGTCTCCCGACAGTTCGGACAGCAAACATCGGCCTGGACAGACCTTCCGAATTGTTTTTCAGCAGATCTGTGCTGGAGAAAATATTTTCTCTGGTGTAAGACAGCATGTCCTTAGCAGCCTGCCGGGGTAGCTCTGAAAGCTGGGAGAACTCTATGGAAATATCTCTTTGCTCAAAGATGCTTTTAATTCAAAAAGCAGACCGATTAAATAATATTAAGAAATATTAGTAATAACAACAGCGGGTTTATTTATTCTTGTTAAAGCAAAAAATGCAGAACCCCAGAGCTGAACTCTTGGAGTGATTTATGCACCTTTCTGGGAAGCTCTTTGATTTCTCTCCCTACTCCTACCTGTGCTATAAATACTTGCTTTGATGAGTGAAGCTGTGATGGGAGGAGCTCGGCTGACTCACAAACCGCTCTGGAATGTCTCTGCCCCCAGCACCACACTGCCCACGGCACTGGCTGCTAACAGCAGTGTAGGAGCATGCTCCCAATTTTCTCCTCCCCAGTTCTGTTCCCTTTATTACAGCTATCACAAGACTTTGCCTCGAGACATTTCAGTGCTTTTGAGAGTGTATCCCTCGTTAAAATTCACCTATCTGCTATAAAGAAGTGGAGTCCGAGGACAGGCACCTTCCTCTCCTGCCTTCCCACCCCAGCCGATGGTATCTCTGGCCTTGAGCTGGAGGGACGGAGGTGGGAGACCCCAGTTTCTGCTATGGCACTCTGCAGTCTCAGCACTATGCCCCAGAAAACGAAGCAACCTCAGCACTTGCTCTGGCAAGCTCAACCTCAGATATGCCCAGAAAAGGAAAAAAACACTCACGTTCAAATTCTTTGTGCCTTATAATGACTAAACAGAGCCTGAAAGGGCTGAGTGCCCACAAACCTGCTGGAGAGGTCTCCAGCTGTCTGGAATCTTTGTCGTGAACTTAGAAGACTCATCTGCAAACTTCATGTATCTTTGTCAGGGTGGGGCACCTCACACCTGCACCGAGCAGGTGGGAATGAAAGATGGACTTTGGTAAAAAGGCCTTGGGCAATCAGCTCTGGATGCCTAATGTAAAATCAAATATCACTTGATCTCTCCTAAGTCTTCTCAGGCAGCCTTGAGCCACCACAAAGCAGCAAAGGGGAAAAAAATATCAAATTTTGAAACTATTCTTTGACATCTCCTCTTGCCCTTTGGGCTCCCTGACATGGCTTGCTTTCTGCTTCTTGGAAGAACAAAACGGTGTTGGCATTAAGTCACAAGGCATCAAACTTCTGTGCTTTCAGCATTGTAAATCACCATCGTGTCACCTGCTGTCATGATGTGAAAACTCTAAGCCATCAGGCTCATTCCACTGGAAACTAAGTCTTGGGCCGAACCAAAATGTAGCGACTAACACAGTGACTACGATAGGTGGAGTCCCATTTCTAGGTACGTACGCTCAGCACCTCCAAGGTGATGGGTCACTAATTCCATGCGGCACTGCTTGTGGCGTTTGCAATCATCCCCCTTTATACCAAGGGCTGGAGCCAGTGGCCCCCCTCAAGACACTTGCTGCTGAAAAACACCTTCCTCAGGGCTGCCCGGACAAGCGCTTAAACCTAAGACGCAGCCAGGGCTTAAAGACAGAACTTTAGTCGCCTTTGTTCCTCTTTTTCCCCCCTGACAAAGCAAAGTCCAGAGAGCTGGGAGACAAATTGCTACTTCCAAAATCACCTACTCATTGGCAACTCATGGCAAGGCAACTCCTAAGATGCAAGGAATTGGCTCAAGCAGCCTCTTTAGTCACCATCTCTCGTGGAAGCTGGTCGGAGTGGGGTAAAATGCCTTGTCCCTCAACTCTGATGGCTACAGCTGCGCTCAGGGCAGTGTCCTAGTGCACTCCCTCCCGGGCATCCGCCGCCCACCGCCGCTGCGATACTGTCAGGCAGCACCTAAGTCACATAAGTGGTTTAGAAGAAACACGCGATAAGAAAATAATTCATGTGGATTTGCCCTGTGGTGTCTGAGCCCTCGGACCCACCCGGGTCCCAACACGCGAATGAGTCAGGCTGGGGATTAGTAACGAATCCTCCCACCCCCACCCAGGCCATGGGTTTCAGGCCGGCTCAGCTCAGTACAGGGGAGAAAGTGCCACAGGCAGCTGCCCCAACTGGGCACCAAATCCACCCGGATGTTGAGTGAATGGTGGATGTTAGAGGCCAAAAATCAAACTATTCCCATCAACCAGGATCATATCCTAGGAGAGAGACAGATCAACTTAGTTTCTTCCAGCTGTCGCATCACATGAGCTGCGTTTACGTCCGTGCAGTTAACGGGCAGCTCCTGATGGACAGGAACGCAGCCTGTGCAGGAGTTGGCACCAATGGCATCACCTGTGTTAATCACATAGAGGTTTCTCAGTGAAGTTCCACATCTTGCACCTCATCGTTCTCGCCAGCATTGCCCAACACCCAGCTGTAGGGAGGCGAGTAATAACCCAACCTCGAAACAAGCCCCAGGAAGAGGGGTCTCTGCCTGTAGGGACAAATCCTGGTCTTATTGGCAATCATCGTTACCCATTAGCTTATTGTCATGTGAGTATTACACAGGGTTGTATTTATAACTCCCAGGTGAGCTTGTCCAAGCAGGTCACTGGATCCTTCTCAGGTGAGAACTAAGATGAATCAGCAGTGCAAGAAGCAGATCTTCTGCCCACCAGGTGCAAGGAGAGGAAAAACAATTTCTGTTGAGCTAGATCCAAAGAATTGGATTTCATCAACCCCCTCCAACCCCCAGACTTTAGTGCGTTTCACCAATGGATCACCAAAGCCAAGAACTGAGCCTTGGATGCATCAGGAGTAGTATTCAGAGGTTGAGGTGCTGGGTCTTTGGCATAAGGTCACAACCTGAGAGGCTTTGGCACAGGTCATGGGAGTAAAAGAACCGGCATGGAGTGGCTTTTGCAGCTGAAGATGACAGAGGCCACAGCACGGATGGAGCTGAGGACACTGGGTCGCGTCAGGCCAAGGTGCTCTGCAACATTCAGTACTGTGTTCTGACCTCAAAACATCCAAGAATCGCAGTGCTGTTTGTGCTCAAGGAGTCTGCAGGGAGGGGCAGAAACGTTCATTACATCATCTGAAATAGTTGGAGCAAACCCA
The DNA here is from genome assembly GCA_000699545.1 of Podiceps cristatus. Taxonomy (NCBI): domain Eukaryota; kingdom Metazoa; phylum Chordata; class Aves; order Podicipediformes; family Podicipedidae; genus Podiceps; species Podiceps cristatus. Next base: position 13,162 of record KL283035.1, on the reverse strand, counting down.
AGGCACACAAGCCCTTTTTCACGTTGGAGAGAGAAGCAACAACCTTGAAGCCAAGGACCAGCTTATGCTCAAAGCAAAAGCTCAGAGCTGACTTTCCAAGGCCCCCACGGCACCCAGAGAGATGGCAGGACCTTGTCGAAGGCAAAGCAAGCCTGTGACTCAAAGCTTGATCCTACAGGGGGAATATATGAAGTCATCTTAGGAAGAACTGGGCAGTTTGCTGCAATATATCAGAAGCAGCACACGATAGTAATGCCAAGTTGTGCCAGCAAAGAGGGGTAGGTACCTCTTTGGTTGCAGCCTCGGAAAAGCTACTGGAAAACTGAGAGCTCTGTGGGAAAGTGTGGAAGCTGGGGAGAGCAGGGTGGGAAAGCAGTACCAGATTCTCCAATTTCAGAGTCATGCCTGCAACTCCTTTTGTACCTGCACACAGCTCATGTTGGGTGGCTCGGAGAGTTTAAAAGGAAACCATAAATTCTGGGAATATCTTCCTTGAGGATTTTGAAATTTTTTCTTTTTTCTTGGAAGAACAGGCAAGGTACCACAGTGAGAGCATTTGGTTAGTGCAGGATGTTATAGGAGCAGGAGAGTGGCAAAGGTACACATGAAAACAGAGGGTTTGGCTGCAATTAACGCTTTACTTTCTTCCACATATCACTTGCTGGCCACAAAAGCGTACACACATCTCACGGGAGTCAGGTGCCAGGACCTGGTGAAGGATGAGATCCTTAGGACTGGATCCTTTATGCCCCTCTGGGAAAGTTGGAGCTCATGCCAAAAGTCAACAAAACCCATGGGGAGCTGGTGAGGTGTCTCAGGGTGGAGCAGCAAGGCTGGGAGTGGAGGATGGGGAGAACATGATAATCCCCCCAGGCACATCCCCAGGGTAAAGCCCCAGCAGGGAGAAGCACCATGAGCAATCAGAGTCAAACGCAGGGCAAGATGTGCCCACCAAGATGCCCTGTAGCTCGGGGCAGCAGAGTGATTGTTTCCACCACTGCAATAACAAGCTGCTGCCTAGCACGAGTCTGGCCTGCAGGCACTCGCTCTGTCCTAGACAGATGTTGGGTGCGATGGCTGGGTGTCACGGCAGCGTAGCCGGCGTGCGAGGCAGTGGTGGTAGCCTCCATCAGCAGCATGCCGTTGCGTCAAGTACAGAGCTGCGACAGGCTGGAATAACCTGGGGGCTGCATGGCCACCACATGGCTCCAGGGGTCCGATCCTGCCCAGGGAGCCCAGAGCACGAGCCGTGGCTCAGGGAAGGTTTTCCAGGTGGCCTTTTCCCAGGCCTGGGTTCCCGGGCAGGCTCTTTCCAGGAGGCAGGGATGGGGAAACCCCAGGCAGACTTACTCAGACTTCCTCAAGATGCCGAAATTAGGGCAGCTGAATCCCAGCCTGAGGGATCGGTTGATAAAACGTCACAGGAAGCACAATGTCAGTTAACTCAGAATAGCATCTGCAGAAGATCCTAGACTGTGTGTATCCCACATGGAGCCATGAGCAGCTCTTTGCAGTGATCTCCCCAGCTGGAGGAGGAGGGGGAGCTGATGCCAAGTCCCTCACTGATGTAGATGCAGACCCTAAAGTCATATCTAATACCTATTAATAAACGGAATCAATAAGGGAGAAGTGTCAAGGAGAAGTAAACAGGGTTCTAGATTAGTTTAGTTATAGGATTAACTCCTCTGCATGCTCTAGTTTCAATGCTGACTGATATTCTTGACTTTCTAAACTCATCCCACCTGGGAAGTCAGCCCATTTGGGGAGTGACTTGCTGACCTCTCCACACTTCCCCAGGCTGACAGTTTTCAGATGCAGGTGCCTGAAACTTTGCACCTAAATCCAGGAATTTTAGTAACTGAAACAAATCCATTACAGAGGAGTAACATTCAATTGGTGTCATCTCTGTGAAGACAAAGCACTGTACGCAAGACCAGCTGCGTGCTGGGCAGGGGAAGGCTACAGCTGAACCCTCAACAGGCGCCGAGGGGGGACAGAGACAGGCAAAGTGGGACCTGGTGAGACCACTGAGGCAGAGTCCTGCGGCTCATTTAGTAACTGAAACAAATCCATTACAGAGGAGTAACATTCAATTGGTGTCATCTCTGTGAAGACAAAGCACTGTACGCAAGACCAGCTGCGTGCTGGGCAGGGGAAGGCTACAGCTGAACCCTCAACAGGCGCCGAGGGGGGACAGAGACAGGCAAAGTGGGACCTGGTGAGACCACTGAGGCAGAGTCCTGCGGCTCAGGCTAAACCACCTCTGTCCCCAGTTTCAGCAGCAGCAGTTCCACAGACACTCTAATCAATCCATTTTGGTGCTTCACTTCTGCAGCTACAGCAATTTTCCTGAAGTTTAACCCAACTCTCACTCTCTGGAGTCAACTCCACACCCTGCCCAAGGACGACCAAGCACCCCTGCCTTCTTTCTGCCAGTCTTTTGCATATTTGAAGCCTCTTATCATGCTTCACCTGAAACTTCTCCCCGGGCTGCATCAGCCCCCCTCGCTCGCTCCCCTCCTGCGCTCCGCTTCGCAGGCGAGATGGCTGGTGGGGCCAGGAGGGTGCCCAAATATGGCCACAGTGCTCCAGCGAGGCACCGCGCGTGGCCCCACATTACTTCATCCCTTGTATATGCAACACACCTATTTATACGTTTTAATGGGATGTTTGCCTGTCTCACAACCCTGTGGTATTATTCCTCGTGCGGAGCGTGAGCACTGCGATTCCCCCCCCGGGCTTGTTTTCTTCCCAGCCCTTCGCCCTCCCCATCCTGGAACGTGCAGTTGCTCACTCCCACTCTCCTCTGCAGCACCTTCTTTCAGACCTTTCCTCCAATTTATGCTTTTCATCCCAAGCCCATCTTCTGCAATGCTTGCATGCCTTTCAGCTCCCCATCCCCTCCAAATTCAATGGGCAAACTCCCACCTCTGTCCTCCCCACTGTTTGGGAAATATTACATTTCCCCACCTCTGGAAAACTCTTCCCAGTTCATTCCAGTAACTATTAACAGCTGTTCTTTGAATATCCTGTCAGAGGAGGAAATTAGACTCTATGGTCACAACTTCACTGGGAAAATGTTGGATGTCATTTCTCCCACCTCTTCTGCAGGCTCACAGGTAATGCATTTGCTCCTGCATTTCCCTGTGCCCTCCTCCTCCTCCTCAAGGAGAGGAGTGCTTGTCCTCCCTCCACCTTTCAGAGACTCACCCCGTTGCCCTGCAGTCTCAAAAGCCATTGCAGAGAGTTCCCGCTGCACCCTGGGATCAGTTGCATCATTCATGGCTGTTGCGAAAGCTCCAGGTCACCTGAGCTGCCCTTGCTCTTTCCTCCCCTACGGCAGGCCATGATCTTCCCCTGCCATCACTGATGTTAAAATTTGCTTTCCTTGATTGCAGCTCATCTGTTTAGTGAAGACCACAGGAGTTGGGAAGAAAACAACAAAGCACTCAACCTTCTAGGGACCGTCAGTAGCTTCTCCTTGCCCTGTGCGTAAGGACACATCATTAGTGCATGTGGAGATGGGCTTACTGTTGTCCTTGCATCCCCTGCAAGCGGTACCGCAATTTGCATTTGTCTGCAAACACTGTTCAGGTGCCCTAGGCCAATGTTGTGCATCCTCTGCAGGTCTTGGTCGAGCCACGAAGGCCAGAGGCATCGGCCAGTCAGGACAAGGTCCACAGTGTTCCTGCCTGGAGTGCTCCAACCTTGGTGAAAGCAGTTCGTTATTGCTGCCTATATAAAAGAAAAGCCTCCCAACTCACATTTAGGAGCGATTTGAGGGTCAGCTGATCTCCAGATTTCAGCCTTTTCTCAGGAACCACTAAGGATCCTCCTGCAACTGGAAAATGGGAGAGCCTGCCTGGGAGGTCACCCCTGATGACGCTGTGCAGGTGGCCAGGGCTGCAGGCGCCGAGCGGAGTAGGAACATTGCCCCAGCGGCTGGCTGCAAAATGATGGAGCCCTGCAGCTGAGCAGGGACTTGGGCAGCACCCATGGGCGACAGGAGACAACAGCAAAGGCATCAGGTGCGACAGTGCCAATCCCAGCAGGGAGGAGTTTGCTGTTTCCACGTCTCGGCAGCCTGCGCTCTGTCCAGGCATCAGGGTTCCTGCACACAACATCCGACCTCAGCACCCCAAGGCACAACCTCCCAGTGCCACCCGTTGCCACTTGATGTGGCAGGGACAAGTGTGTGCCCGGTGGCCCCCAGGGCTGGGAGGGAGGGAGCAGCTTCAGCCCACACGTGGGCACAAGGCACAGCAGTGGGTTATCCGGGGGGATAGAACTCCATGATCCTTGGAGTCCCTTCCAACCCAGACCTTTCTATGATCCCTCAGGAACCACCCACGGCTCAGGGGAGGCATCTCCAACACCAGCACAGAAAAGAGATGACACTGGGATGGAGCACGGCCAGGCAGCCGAGGGAGGGTCTGCAGCAGCACGCTGGGGTGCTCACCCACCTGGGGTACACCTCAGGGGGCACCTTCCCCAGCCAGGCTGCTCCCTTCCCCGGGGAAGCAGTTCATCCTGCAACCCCAAGCAAAGCTTCTTTGGCAGGGAAGGGGGTGCAGGAGTTGGGAATGACATGTTCCCCAGCTCAGGGGGCTCTTCTGGTGCTATGGAGGGGTTCCACCAGCACTGGTCACACCCTGGATACAACTGGTACCAGAGGGAGGGATGTCACCTTCCACTTTAGCTTTAGGCACCCGTGGGGAGAAGGCAAATGGTGCCTTGGCCACAAGGGCCCCTTCAGTGATCCCCACCAGCCGCACACTGGCCTGATGGCCTTTCCTGCCCCCACACCAAAGTGCCCCCATATCAGAGGGGGGCAAGAGCAGGGCTGCTCCCTCAGGGAGGGGGAAGCAAGTGGGACCCCAGGTCCAGCAGCAACGATCCCACAGTACCTGCATGAAAGACCAGGGCAGGTCTGAGATGGTGGCCAGGTCCAACCAAGAGTCCAGAGCAACCCAAAAGTCCAGATCCAGCAACACCACAGTGATGAGACGGGTCCAGTGTGAAGCCAAACCACAGATCGAGGCCAGCAACAGCCAGGCAGGTCCATGGTGATGGAGCAGGGTGAAACATCAGGCTACCAGCTGAGGTCTTGGAGCAGCCAAGACTGACTGCTGCCTCCAGCTGAGCTTAAATAGGATTTCTGAGCATGCTTAGAACATTATTCCCATGCAGGGAAGTCTCCGGGGTGTGGGGAGCTGTCAGGTGAGGCTGATATGGGGAAGACTAATTAATGCCTTCAGAGCTGGTGCTAATTGTTGTGTCTTCTCTACTGGGAGGTGCTCCTGGAGGTGGCAGAGCTGCTCTCTTGAGGTCTGACAGCGCCGCAGGTGATGGGAATGCAGCTCATGCCCACGGGGCCCTCTGACCTGAGCCCAGCCTGGGAAAGCCTTCAGCAAAGAGCAGGCCAATGCGGTCACAATTTCCACCCTGTGCAAGACACGCGCTATGTCATATTTACTTTTACCCTCCTGTATCATTGCCGTGCTCTCGCGGGCAGTACCAGCAGCTGTCCCCACATCCTCCCTACACACCTCTTTGGACGCACTCCGCACTTTCCCCAAGGTAAATGCAAAAAGAGAACTTGGCCCAAACACCACTCTGGCTTTGGGATGCCGTTGCGGGGTGCTGAGTACCTGCGGGTCTCCCCGTGAGCCCTCGCCAGCCCATGACGGGGAATGGTTATCCCACTGCTGCTTTAATTACTGAACCAGCCATGCTTTGCTCGAGGCCAAACACGGTGCCATGCCTGCAGCCGGGTGGAAGCTGCTTTCCATAAATCACTGCTCCAAGCACAACAGGAACGTGTGCCTGACTTCAGAAGAGCTCTTGCCAACGAGGGAGGCCTTCCCAGTGCCACCTACAGCCACCTCAAGAGCAGATATCTGTGGCAGGTCCCACACTTCAGGCAGCCCCCATTCACCCGGGGGATCCAGAGGAGCTGGATGAAGGCCCAGGACAGATGAGCAGCCCCAGCAATTCTTTTTATCCCTAGCAATATCTCCTACAAAGTCACGTTTCTAAATCTTTTGATTACAAAGAAGCTATTAAGAGTAAAAAAGGGCTGAAAGATCCCTTATAGCTGGATGTACAGTACCCTCTGCAGTGCCCCTACTCTGTTGGGTGCTGTGCCCGCTCCTAAGTGCACGGTGCCTTAGGAAGCAAGAGCTGCCAACAGGAGGGTGACCCGTCCCAGTGACTTGGACCCGTGGGAGCAGCTGTCCCGGCATCCTGTGACAGCCATAGCCCAGTGCTACTGGAAGAAACAAACCCTTCTCCAGGTGAAGGGAGCCGACAGCGCGGGGGAGGCATGTGGGATGCAAACAAAGCAAGGGAGTCCAGGCTGTCTACCAGCCCTTCGATACGCAGCTCGGCCGTGCAGGGGAGAGCACGACCAGCAGTCCGACTGCCCCAGCCCAGGACTGTCTCTTCTTCCTTCAGCTTCAATGCCATCCAGCTTGTCCAGCATTTTCCCTGGAAAAGGCAATTGGATAAAGAAATCCACATCAGGCTAAGGAGCACAAAGTCTGTGGTGAAAGCACATTACCACACTCCTGGCATCTCAGCCATGCCCATGGAGTAAAAGGTCTCCAGGAGAGCCTTGAGTATTGTGCCAGGAGCAGCTGAGCCTCCAAGAGACAGAGTGGGACCAGGGACAAGCTACCGTGTTCTTTGAGCTTTGCTCCCCAAATTCCAGCCTCGGACATGCTGCAGGAGGAGCTGTTTACTTCTCAAGCTGGGCTCGTCACCCCGGCCCTTCAGCGAGTGTGCCACGGTGTGGGCTTGTACGCTTGGCCAGGTACGTGTGGGAGCCGCTATGGTGATGAGCAACTCCTCGGAGAGGCTCTGAGGCAGCATGAGAGTGCTCCCAGAGCAGAGGCAGAGAACCTCAGCGGTCCTGGCACAGCCGTTACGGGACACTATGGGGTTTAAGTCTCCTTAGGTGTTCCCATTCTTTAGACCAGCTTCCTTTGCACACAGCAGCTCGGGGACCAGGGATGGTATGGACAGATATCTAAGCTGGGATCCTGGGGGAGACTGGAGTTGGGGACAACCTGAAGAGCCATTTGAGCTGGTGTCCAAGTCCTGGGGCAATTTGGTACTGGGGACAACCTGGCCAAGCATCCTGGTCTTCTGGCATGGAAGGTCCTCTCCATAGTCTGGAGGTTCCTGTGCTTTCTGATGAAGGCCCCCAGAGGTACAAGCCGCCATGTGGGCTGGGAGAGTGGGGAGGGCTGGCATGTGTGCACCACTGGCCAGATTGTCCTCTCCAGCACTGGCCGAGGAATGAGGTGGTCTTCATGCAGCAGAAAGCTGAGCTCCACTCCTTAGAACTAAGAGCAGCTTTGTGGGAGGCAAAGACCTCAGCAGGTCTTCAAGACGCCTGTGCACCCCATGCCTTTTGCAGAATAGTCGGGACAGCTTTGCTTTGGGACAAAGATGATGTGTAGAGGTGGGGTGAGGTGGAAGGGGAGGCAAGACAAAGTTCTATGTCCCCGACCTCCCTGAGTGGAGGCATGAGGGACTCTGCTGCTGAGCCTAAAGGTGCTGAGCTGCTCAGGGTGAGCCCAGAGCCACCCAGCGTGCAGCTCGTGGGAGTTATGAAGGCATGGGCTGGTGCCTCAGCAAAATGCAGGCAGCTTGCTTGAGGCAGGGTTGGTTTAGGGATGAAAACAAGCTCTGCAGATGCTCAGCTCCACTCAAAGTCACCCTCCGCTTTCACAGGGGGTGATGGTTGGTGCAGAGGCACTCAGGGGCCTCCAGCGCAACTAAACACCCCCTGCGTGGACCCCAAGTGCAGACATCCAAAACCAAGTCTAAATCCCCTCCAAAACAACTCAGGCATCCCCACAGTACCTACAGCCCCCCGCAGAGCCCCGGGAAGCCCGAAAGCCTCCCTTGTGAAGGCAGCACCTGTCCCGACCCCACCACAAAAGCCATCTGCAATCGCATGCCCACGGTGCCTGCTTCGGCAGCACCCCTGCAGCCCGACACTGTAGGCACTGATGGCATTTTCAGCTCCCAAACCCAGGCAGCATGGGTGACGCTTACCTCTCCTGTCATACTCTTGGTCTTTGAGTTCCTCTCCCAGAAACGAGAGACCTTGTTAGAAGAAACCAGAAATAACCTCTGGGCCTCTCCCAGCTGGAAGAGGAAGGAAATCCTGGTCCCTGATTTGTTTCTGGTTTTTATCCTGGATAAAAACATATTAACTGTCCTGGTAGTAAAGTCTCCCTAGGCCATGGAAACCAGCTCATACACGTTGCTTTTGTGGACACTTGCAGCTAGAAAGCGGCTTAGTTTCATTCAGAGCCCTTCCCTAGGCCATGCAAGCAGCCCTTCCTGCTCTCTGCCCAGCTGCTCTCATGGGCTGTTCTGCAGGAGAAAAAGGCTTCTCCACTGGATAATTTCAAGAGGAGAAACCATGGACGGGCTTTCCAGCCCACCGTCATCTCAGCCAAGGACACACTTCCCCGGTCTCCAGCCTAGTCCCCCCTGTGCAGCTCCGGCAGATGGGCGAGCGGGGCGGCACACAGCTTTTGGCACTGCTGCACTGCCTGGGTGTTGGATCTGGCTTACCATGAGCATACCCTGAGGAGCTGTACGCACATCGCATCGAGGTGGTCTGCAAAAAACACGCAGCAAAGCTGAAGTCCTTGCTCCCAATCCAAGTCACTGGGAAGCACAGGTATGGCAGTACACCTACATCAGTCCAGAAGAGAAATTTGGGAAGAAAACCACATTTCAGTCAGATAAAGGAAATGTACTTTGAATTATTTTATTCAGAATAGTTTGAATTTATTCCTGGCAATAGCTCTGGAAGCAGGAGTTTGTGATGGAGGTCTTTGGAGACCAACATTTAGAAAGAGGCAAATCAAACAACCAGTGCAAACATCCACAGGATTACGTATATGATAATTCACAGCAAATTGTAGAAAGGAACTTAGGCACAAAACCAAAACCCGAAAAAGCAATGTCATAAATACCTGCTCAGTTTGCCTGCTCAAAACAAGGACATGTGCTTTTCGTGAGGTGCTTCCAGGCAGTATGCTCTGCCCGGGGTCTCAATGGCAAAGAACCTCTTCTTGGCCTCGCAGGACTGGGAACAAGCCCAGGATTCCCACTGCACTCGGCCCAGACAGCCCAAACTGTCTTTTCCAGTGTGTGTTGCTTAATATATGTCAGTTGCTATTTCGGGCGTTCTAGATAATGAGCGTGGTGAAGTGTACCCAGAAAAAAAAAGCAGAACTCTCAGGACAAGTTGCCACCACCAGACCTTAAACAATCTGGCAGTTATTTCTGCACCGGCTGGTGCAGCCAAGCAATCTTCAAGACGAGCCCAAACAGACTTGCAGGGCAGAAATCTCGCTGGAGGTGCCAAAGGTGAGCTCAGGTATGAGCTCAGAAGAGCAACGGCTCAGGAACCGGTCCAAAAAGCGGTCTCTGGAGCACACGGTCACGTAGGAGCTGGAGAAAGCACAGCTCCGACCGCATGCATGTTTGGGGGACGAGGAGCCACAAATTCTCTCAATTCTCCCAGGCGTCCAGCACTGCCTCTGCTTCGCACACCAACAGCCAGAACCTCAAAAAGCGAAGATCCGAAAGCTGTGAGCCTGGCGAAGGAGTGAGACATGGCTACGTGTACTGCAGGGACAGTAACCCAGTCACTATTTCCTCCTCCTGTTTCTATCCCGCAGCATCTGTTCTCATCTCATGAGTCCTTAACGACAAAGTATCCCAAACGAGTATGTGAGGAACAAAGCATCTCGCAATTAATAGGAGGTTGCTTGGGCTTCGTTGCCCATGCCTTATTCACAGAACATTAGGAACAAGTGAAGCATCTGGAGGAGAACAGAGGCCCCATCGCAGAGGAGCCCAGGCTGCCGTCCCCCTACCTTGGCCAGACCAGAGTGAGTGCAGGGCTGAGAAAGGACAGCTTGACCACAGCCTGCTGTAACGTACTCCTCCATCTGCCCCGAATTTTGTAAATCCTGAGAGCAGGACTTGGTCTCTGCAGTAAGTCACTACAGCAGGTTGACTTTGGCCACCACCTGCTTGCAGCCCATCCTGGAGTACTGCTTGTCCCCTGTAGTGTAGTAACTGAGCTGACTTGCTAAATTTTCAACATGCTTCTGCTCGGGATACAGCCCTTCCCCCCTCATCTCCTCTAGGAAGCAGTTTATGACGTGAGTCTTCTCCAGAAGAATAAACGGGATGATGTCCGCAGATTTCCAGAGAGGGTGGACATCGATCAGTACAGGCTGGATGATGTTCAGCAGTTCTTCAGCTCCCTTTTGCTGATGCAGAAGCTCAGCGGATGCATTCTGGATAACAAACTTTGTTATTTCACCACCTCCTATGTTGCTTATTAAAATGTAGATGGCATTAAGGAACTCATTAGTTTGATTGGGTTCAAAGAATCGGCTGAGAGTATCCAGCAGGACTGGAGACATGAGTTCAACCTCATCCAGAATAAACAATGGTATCTTCTCCTCTATTTCTGCTCTTGTAACCATGTCAGAAATCTTCTTAGACAAATCTATTTCACACGTAAGAGGAGCCACCCCGTTGGGGCAGTGATGCATAACAAAGTACTGAAGCACAAAGTCATTGTCCATGACAGAACGAAAATGTTTGGCCAGCAGCCAGCCAACGTGACTCTTCCCAACTCCTGTCGGGCCATTTAAAGAGATTACTAGAGGCTTGTTGTGTATGTGGGTAGCCAGATAGTCTTTCAGTAATTCCATAATGCTTTCCACAGCAACCTTCTGCCCAAATACTTCCCGGTGCATGGTTTTCTCCAAACCATCTAGGTCATATTTTTGGAGGTTGTCATCCAGGTTCTCTATTGCATTGAGAATCTGGAAGAAGATAATGACTATGAGCAAGAGGAGGCAGCGTTTTGCCTTGCTCTTCTCCTCTGTTGGAAGGTATCTCTTTGTTTTATCTGGATACAGGACTATCCTAGATTTCCTTCGATTCTTTTTCCGCCTGCTTTTTTTCATAGCAGACTGCTCCACAGATGTGTCAAAGGTGAAGTACTGGGAGGTTTCGAAGCTGGTCTGATTAAAGAAGGACATGGAAGAGCCATACAGGCTAGTTCGGTTCAGGGAAAGCTGCCTTTGAAGCAGCCTCGTATGGACAAGCTCTGAAGGCTTTTCTCGAGGGAGCTCTAAATGCAGACGGCTTTTCTTTTGCACCCGGTATCGTCGTCGCAGGCGGATGATTGCCCGCAAGGGAGAAGAAATAGAAGACATTTTCCTTGAAGCACCAGGGACTTCAGTATCTGGTACTTCTTCCCCATCACTCTCATAGCAAGATGCCTCTCCTTTTGCATCACTCTCGGCACAGGGCATTTCCCCTTCCCCATCGCTGTCTGTGTCAGGCATCTCTCCTTCCACACTGCTCTCAGCACGAGGTGCTTCTTCTTTTGTGTTGGTCTCAGCACAGGGTATCTCTCCTTCTGCATCGCTCTTGGCACAGGACACGTCTCCTTCAGTATCACTCGCCACACAGGGCATCCCTCCTCCCAGATCCTCCGTGGCAGAGGACACTTTTCCATCCACCTCAGCGCAGGGCAGCTCTCCGTCCATCTCGTCTGGTTCTTACAGCACATTCACATCATCTTCTTTCTAAAAAGAAAAAGGACAATGCAAAATCAATCTTTGTAAGATCGGGAAGTGACTGATAACAATCAAATTAGACAGACATCCCATTTTCTAACAGGCAGAACGATCACCTGTGGCGATCAGCAATGTCAAGGGGGCATAGAGAGACTTTCAGACCTAAGCTAACTTTCTGGAAGACGCCCTGGACGCACAAAACTACAGATGAAATTCAGTGTAAATAAACGCAAACTGATGCCTGTCACAAAACCAACCCTGCCTTCACCTGTGGGAGGGAAGCTCGGAGCCGGCTGGGGCGCCAGACGGGGGCTGCGCGACGCGGTTTTTTTTTCGCCGAGCAGACAGGCCCGCGGGCTGCACCAGAGCTGCCCAGTCCGATTTCCTTACACCTGCTAAATACAAGCAAGACACGAACCCGCACCTCTGCACCAGCATACGCACACACGCGCACACACCCCCCTGTAGGAAACAGTCACTCGTACACCCACGAGACCTTTCAGGGTGTGGGAGTGTACACGGGAGTAACGTGCTGCGGAAACGCTTGGGCCGTGCAGGTTGTGGTGCGCGGCATCTCCCTCGGGGGTGACTTTTCCCAGCTGTGCCGAGGGGAATGCCAGGCAGCACCGGCCGCTGCCGGCAGGGAGAGGAGGCGAGGGCAGTGTCCGGCCAGCGCTCAGCTCCCCAGGCTGCCCTGGACGGGGAGGGCTCAGATGGGTGGCAGAGAACCGACAGGGCTGTGGCCGTGTGCCAGCAGCACGCAGCTCCGGGGAGAGGAGCAGGGTTGCCCTATGGCACCTCGACTCGCCTACCCCCGCGGTCCTTCCCTGCCCACAGACTCGCACCCTGGATCCACAGCAGCTGCTGTGTCCTTCCCACGTGAGACCCCGGAGCCACGCAGGAGAGTGTGGGGACAGGAGCATCCCCAGGAAAACCCATCTGCGTAGGAAACGCATGGACAAGCCTGAGCAGGCAAACAAGGAGGAAGAGGAGACAACGTGCTCCGGCAGCGGGATGCGATGACAGGAGGCACTGACCTGGTGGGAAGTCCCTCAGAGAAAGCGGTTCTCCAGGCCTGGATGCGGCCCCGTGGCAGGACCCCCCGCACGACCACCTCCCCGCGCTGCCGCACCGCGGGG
>KL283034.1:0-11368 GCA_000699545.1 Podiceps cristatus | reverse complement strand
GCCCAGCCCCGCAGGACTCCGTATGGCTCTGCAAGGCCCTGCATGGCCCTGCATGGCATTGCAGGCCCCGCACGGCTCTGCATGGCCCAGCATGGCCGCGCATGGCCCCAAAGGCACCACATGGCCCCTCATGGCGAACCCCACCTCCCAGGCTCGAGCTGCCTGGCCTGGCTGCCGGCAGCCATATGCTTTGGGCTCAGGGCAGCCGGGGCAGGGCCTCAGCCTCGGCGAAGGCGGCCGGGGCACGAGCAGACTGCGGAGGTGACCGGAACGCGGCAGGGACAGGGCAGCCTTGGTGACGCTGCCTGCTCTCTCTGTGCAAGCATCTTCCAGAGCTGGGTTTGCTACTTGGCCTGTCAAGAGAGAAGGCAGGTGAGGAAGATATTAACAGGGCTAATGGCTTTTAGCAGGGCTGTTGACAGCAAAGTTCCTTTTGCCTCCAAGGCCAGTCAAGGTCTAGCTAATCTTAACCTGAGTGCTGGCCACCCAAAAGCCATTTGGTTCACACAGTTGAGAAGTCTTGGGCCAGACAGGTTTCACGTTTGGTTTGTTGGTCTGCGTGTTTTTGTGCCGATCCTTTAAATAGAAACTAGGTCAGCTGCAGCCAGCTGGAAAGAAAGCTGGATGAGGGAAATAGCCCCTGGGCGAGCAAGTGTGCCGAGGGACTGGGCAGGTTCGGGAGCTGTCGGGCAGAGGCGGCGAGGGAGCGGGGCACAGAGCTGGGCACCTGCAGCTCAGAGAGGGAGGTGCTGGGAGGAGCCAGGCAGCCCAGACAGGACCAGGGGATGCTCTGCAGAGTTTGCTGTGCTCAGGAAGCCACAAAACTACCTAAACCAAGCCCAGAATAAAGGATTAAGTTGGAGAGGGAGAGCTATGTATAAAAAAATATTATTTAAGTATTTTATTTTATTAGCATCTTACCTAGCTGATTTTTTTCCTATTTAAAATATTAACTGACATACTGTATGTTATAATAAAGTCTGCTTGTTTTTTTATTGGGTTTTTGTTTGTTTGTTTAAAGTTTTAAAGCCACTTGGTTGCCTTTGAGGAGCCCTATAATGAAGTGGTCTAGGGCGGGGACTTCAAGGCTGTGGACAGCTTTCAGTCTCATCACCTGGCCATGGTCAGCTATTCCCCAGCCCCAGCAACTGGAACCTGAGCCTGGCTGAAGACCAAATTGGTATAATACAGAGAATTTCTGTCCTTGGTTGCTCTGCAACCAGCAGCAGCAAGTTTCCTGTTGTTAGATCACGCTGACACTCTGCAAAGGAATGCGGAGGTATTGAACCTTGTGACAGAGGAATTTGCAGACCGCTTGATTAGCCAGGAGAGAGTTTCCAGAATCTGATAGAAACTCTCATTAGCTCCCCATAGTAATTTTTCTGAATACCCGGGGAACGAGAGGGGGCGGGGGTGTCTGCATAAGCACACGACATACATATCTTGTGAGGGAGAGCTGTCATGACCACTCAGCATGTCTGGTTGTGGAGGGTTAGCAGTGCCTATTGTCCGTATGTAGCTAGAGCACAGGGATCCTAAATGAAATGGGAGCCCATTTGGGTGGTGCTGTTAACACACACAGCAGAAATGTCTCCTGCAAACTCTCGGCCTCAGCAGTCAGAAGAGACGGATCTGGTTTTGGAAACCATAGGTCAGGCTACCCTCCCTCCTCTAGCTCGGGGCTGCAGAGTCGGCCACTGCTCCCAGCTGGCAGTTGTGGGCAGGCAGGAGGAATTTGGCTGCTCCAGCAACGTTTGCCGTTACCAGTGGTTGCGTTTCCTCGGGGAAAATCAGCAAGCCCAGAGGAGGTGTCGCGTAGGAAAAGCCGAGATGCAGAATGAGTCAGCAGTGAGCTGTGCCAATCTCAACAGAGAGGTGTATTGCCCTCACCGGGGAATTAAATGTAGAGAGCCTGAATAGGTGACACAGTGTCAGTTTGGCCTTGAGTACCAGAGTTGGGAGTGTAATTCTTGTTTCAAGAAGTATCTCTTTTTTTATTGAACTAGTGGGTGTGTTATAGTGAGATTATAAACTGTCAAGTGAAGTAGGAAACAACATTTTTCAGAACATAAGGAAAGTTGACCAGGGATTGTATGGGTGGTTTTTTCCATTAAAGTTACTGTGCCGCACAACAGGAAAGGAAAGAAAGGGTTAATTTCATTGAAATGCTGACAATTAGTTTAAAGTGTATCCAACAGCTGGCCAAGAAGTTCATTTAAGCTACTTCTGTTCAGTTCGCTGTGTACGCATCCAGCCCTTGAGAGTTCAGAGCTGCTGTGTCTTGCTACCCAGCAGCACATAAAAATAGACTTTCCCCCTGAACTATTTCCTTTGCCTTCTTCATGAATAAAGTTATAATTACTCAGGATATGTTTTAGAAAAAATGACTTTGTTCCAAAAAAGTCAGAACACAATATAATTTTTTAATATATTTTTAAATTATAATTCCAGTGTGGCTGGATGATTTCTTTTTTTTTTTTTTTGAAGGGATGGGGGGACTCAAAGGGAAGAGAGCATAATCCAGGGTTTAATTTGGAACAACCAGAAAGATAGGAAGTTTGCAGGGATATCTGGAGCTCATTCCTACAATCTGAATCTGTAAATCTTTTACAGAGTTATATATGTAAATTGACTGATTGTTAACCTTTGCAAAGAGTAAAGGTAGTGACCTGAAGCCAAGTTAGAGGGTACAGTGATTAACATCTCTCCATAACTAATTTCAGTAATGAATTCCGAACTGCCATACTTTACATATTTTTGGAGTTGTATATCTCTCATTCATATTTTCTTGGGAATTGGAAATATATAGCTAATGAAGCTTTTAATATAATTTTAAAGAAATACTGTTGATTTGTAAGACATAAAAGACATTTTTGTTTTCTGACATGTAAAGTATGTTTTGTGTCACTTTATGCCTGATTTACAGCCACTGGATCTGGTGTTTTGATTTCCCTGACCTAAGCAGATCCTTCAGGCAAGCAGCTCATTGGAGTGGGTCAGTAGAGCTGGCTAAGGCAGAGTGTTTCCAGTTCACAGGAGCAGTTAAGTTAAAAACTTACCTTTGTTTTGAATCAGATTGAAACTAGATTGAAAACAAAGAAATTTAAGAGAGGTGGAACCCATCTTTCTAAAGCATGAGGTGTTTCCAGAATTAAATTGGCCAGCTGGCGTTGGCATTGGTAGCTGCTGCCAGAAATGTAGCCAAGCTACCTGAACAAGTTTCCATGCATCTTGGCACGGCAAAATCTAGAGCACATAGTCATTCATTCCTCCCTCATACATGCTGCCCACAGCTAACAGCTGAAATGCTGTATCTCCATCTCTGAAATTTTGCTGAAATCACTCGTTGCAGAAGTCTCGCCCATCACTGATGTAAACTTTTGCGAGGCTATTGACCCCGGAGGCTGGAGGCTCAGCCTCGCGTGACTGAGCTGGCAGGTAGCCGAGGAGCTCCAAGGGTCCAGCTCTGTTGGGGGACCTTTTTCTGCAGAATTCTCACCAGGACTGAAAGGCTTCTGCAGAACATTTCCAGGCAGTGGATGGGGGGGTGTAAATAAAGCAGTACCTTTCAGAAGTCCTAGCCCTGCTCCTGTAGCTTTTCTTAAGCTTAGATATTTCTGTGGGGAATGACCATAGCTTCTATCCTTTCTTCTGTCATGGTCAGCTCCCAAGGGAATGCATATATTGCCCCAGACTGCAGTATAACTGAGCAGATTTGTTATTTATTAGGTGCCCACTGTGTTCCGAGAATGCCTGTTGGCTTCAAAGGATGACACGGATAGACTTTAAATGAACAATTGCTGAAGACATGGAATGCACACACCGAAAAAAAAAAAAACAAACCACCTCTTAAAATATCTTAAGATCTTAAGTACAGGCTCAGGATTACTTCTAATAACAAAATAATAACATCTTTCTGAGGGTTTTGTGTATCTAAGGAGAATTCTGAATCTTTCCACAAAAATGGCATGGCCCTACAATACTAATTTAGACCTTGCTTTGAACGTGAAATAGGTAATTATTTCAGAATAAGGGAGAAGAAGATGGGTGCTAGCCAAACCTCATGATTAGTGCTCCCTGATCTTCCAGGCTGTTAGAGTTCAATACTGATTTAAATTCAAATGAGGCAAATTGGAAGAGCCTGAAAATCTGGTTCAGTGCAACTCTGGACCTGATCTCTGAACCTGGTCTATTTTGAAAGAAAATATTAATGGTTAAGCAATTAATTAATATTTTTCTCTTCTGTATGTTTTCTGTATTACTTTAATAAACACATTACAAGCTTCAAAGGGAGATTTATAGTGTGATTTCACATCTGAATTTTAGCCTTTAATCATTGAAATATGTTTTCCTTGAAATAGAAGGTTTCATTGAAATACACATTTTCCTTCACTGTTGATTAAATAACATTGATATAAATATGCTCTTTTGTTATGGGATTGAACTTACATCCCACAAGAAACAGTTTTCTTGAAAGAAAAAAAAATGCATCATGGCACACTAAGTGTCATGTTGCCTGTCTCATGATGCATTAAGGTGATTGCTCCCAAACTCAGTGAAGCTTCCTCTAAGATAATAAGTTGCAAACATTTTCTTTATCTAAGTTAAGATAGACACTTGCTAATTCATGCAGACTAATTTTGTGGGTAGGTATAAGAGAAGTTACAGACACATTATCCTTTTCAAAAGTAACTTCTCAGGTGACTTTTTCCCGCCTCTCCATTACTCCTTCAGAGAATTCCTGTGATAATGCTGAAAAAATGATCTATGAAAATATATTCTTATCAAGCAAATTTTACTCTTCAAAGTTGAGCTTCCTTTCTTTATCATGGCAGCAGCAGGTCGTGCTGTGGCTGCGAGCCAGAGCACTCTTGCCATGGACAGTGTAAACACTGGGACAATGTGGATGTAGATGCACATCCCAGCACTGTGTTTTGGACTATGCTTAAGACCATGCTTAATGACATAGCTACCTTAATTTGCTATGATTAATTTCAGTAGTAAAATATATACAGGTGGACATGAGTGTGAAAACGGGAGCAGAGACTGTCTCCACCCACTTCTACCCCACCCCGGTGGAAGTCACGTGGCTGCAGCCTCCGCTCATTGCTGCAGTTTCAGCCTGAAATTTAAACTTCATTAACAGGAAAATTCTTTGACCATGCTGAATGGGGCCAGTGATGTGACACGCGTGCTAGTACTTTGCTCTCTCCCTCAAGCAGCGGCTTGCTCCATGAGCCTGCCTATTTGATGGGGACTGCCTGGCTTGGGGCACCTTACGAGCCCACATTTACTACCGGCAAAGCGCTCAGCCTCCTGGCAGCACAGGAGAAACTCTGCCAAGCCAAGCTGGTACAGTGTTTACTATGCATTGACAGAATTCCCACTGAATGAGTAAAAAGAGAAATACATTCAGCTAGCTCTGAGACTGCACAAGCCAATTTTATTGCAAGTTGAGCTTGCTGCAGTGTGGGGAGAGGGGAGTACTCGTGTGGGGTTTTTTGCTGGTAGATGTCATAGAAGATTTTTCTGAGAGAGTCTAGATTACACAGGATCCGTGAGTAAATATATCTGTGAGTTTATTGTCCAAAATTAGTGAAAGATTGGGAAGTAAAGTCTTGATAAGATAAACCTGGCATTGATCTAGTTATGAAATATTCTCAGGACCTTATAAACATAAATGACTGCCACAACTTTATTGTTGATGAAAACCTGGTCACTGAAAGAGAGACAAAGGATGACTGAAAACTGAAGTAAGAAAGAAGGAAAATGGGACAGAAGATTAGATAAAATGTATGCCTGTCAATGAGAAGACTTTGGATGAACTCACCTAGCAGTTTGGTAAACTTTATAAAGACCAAAAATTACACACAAGAATTGACAGACAAGATATACCTTCACCTCAAAAGTATTATGAAGTCCAACATTTACACATAATTAACCATTATAACATGTATTTTTTTCATGTGCTTTTACATGAGGATGTTTATGAAAAACAGACACCATTTTGGAGAATAAAATATTAACATGAAGTTTTGGGCCAAGGCAGAAGGTCTAATAAAGAATTCCAAAAAATCTGTACCAAGAAGAGAAAATGTAATCCTATGGTTTGAATGTAGAGAGCATATAGTTAATATAACAGAGATTTGATCAATAAAATGCCATCTGGGAGGAAAAAAAAGTGCCTTTTCCCATAAAGTTAAACATGATGGAGGAATATTAAATAAATATAAGGTATTTTAATGTGTGTTAATAAAATGGAAATATGATGTGTTTTTTTATAAAGGAAACAAACTGTTAAAGTTGTTAGTAACTATGAAATGAAAAAAATTAATATTAAGTTTAGGAAGGATCTGTTTAGAATAATTATGCTACCAAGAAATTTCACATAGTGACATATCCCTTCCAACCCAAACTATTCTATGATTCTATGACTGATCAGTTAAAACTTCCCATATATTTTTGACAAACTATCTTTATTCAATTTTGTGTTTCAACAGAATAAATTTAGTTCTCTTTGTTACAATGATTTATCCTCTGTGGCTTCCAAGGAAGCAGAAGTTGAACTTTTTCTGAGTATAAATCAAAGATAATAGTTAATAGTTTGGGCTGATTAACATCTTTCCTCAACAATAACACAAACTGATCAAACATCTTAGACAAAAGCCAGCATGGTTGATGACATTAGCATGTCATCAACACACAGGCAACATCAATTGCAAAAAGTATAATTATACCACTTCCAATTAGCTGTCATCACCTGAAATAATTAAACAGGAAAAAGCTCTTAAGCTAGAAAACAATTGATGAAATGATTTAAATATTTTCCCTTTTCATGTTGCTTCTCAACAGACATTATGGTACTATTGACTCAAATTTTAGTTGACAGAAGACCATGTAAAATAGATTTTGCTGTCATGAAGGAAAGCCTTCTGCAAACAAAGCCACATTTTATAGTGCCAATCTAGGCAGATTTTTTTCCTTCTGCTTTTGCATTCTGTATGAGACTAAACATTGAATGGATTGGAAGGGACCTTTAAAGATCATCTAGTCCACCCCCCTCCTGTGGGCAGGGACATCTTTCACTAGATCAGGTTGCTCAAAGTCCTGTCCAAACTGACATGTAGTTTTCCAAAAATGAAAACTCTGATCTGGGAGTCATATTGTGCTACTAATTTTAAAGCAAAATTCCTCCTCCAAATGATAAAAAATCAAAGCATTATATACTGTTTAATCAGGTGGCATCTGCTTTTTTTGTAGCTCAGATTGTTTGCTGAAAATTGTGTACTACTTTCAGAAATATATTTTGACATTCACTGCCAAGCTTGTGTTTGGTAATTTTGAGGAGTATTATTAGCACTTCATGAAATGAAGAGGCCTACAAATCTGTGTTTACACTAGCGCAGGCTCTATCACCTTGTTATATGAGGAATGTACACATTCCAGCGAGAAGAAGTTTTAAAAGTCTGTGCTAAAAACTCCAGGAGAGCGTTAGACCGTGATGCATGGCAAAGAGAGCTGTCTGTATAGCCAGTCTGGTGTGCACACAGACTCACTCAGGGTTTGGAGGTGTCTATTCTGGTAAGAATTGTCCATGCAGATCCACTGTGGGTTAAAGGTTCTGGTGCACACATCAGTTTTGGATTCACAAAGCACCGACTGCACGGCCATCATTCAACAAGAATGAACATGGAGGACATATTTTAGGGAGGCAAAACGTTGGTAAATGGTGAATTATGCCTATAAATTATTCAAGGCTGGTGTTTGGGTTTGTGTCAGAGTTGCGTGACATTAGTCCAGAGGACCTGTCTGTTAAATAATATTGCCTGTTCAGTCAGTGAGCAGGATATGCAGGAAGATGAAAAGTTTTTGAAGGCTTGGGGTTTTTTCATCCCATACTGATAATTGGCAAGGGAAGTTTGCCAGGATAGGATCATAAAGGCAGAATGGTTGTTTTCCTTAAAAGGAGTACATTGGACAACCATGTACAGGAGGCTGAGGCATTCAGTGAAGCCCTGGAATGAGGGTGGAGCGAAACATCAGACAAAGTGAAAGCATGGCAGTTCCATTGGCAAGAGGACCATACTGAGCTCAACAGAGAGGTCCTGGCCAGGGAAATAACTTATGCTGTGGAAGCTGAGTGGCAGGTTCCCCAGGCAGTTTTTCAGGACGGGTTCCAGGAATTGGACTCACCTGGTTAATGTCATGCTCCATCCAGGTAACACTCTTAGAAGAACTTATTTACTATAGGCACAATATTGTATTCATGAAGCTAAATTGCTTCCAGTTCTGAAGTCAACTTGCTCACAGCTAGTTTGGAGGTGAGGAGAAGCATTATCAAGGAGTTGTTTGGGTGAAGCAGATTGATATAGAGACATAGCATAATGAGTCTCTAGCTTTTAGGTTGTGCTTCAGGTATAAGAGACCAGTATCCAGGCTCTTACTGTTTTAAAATCCCACTCTTCATTTGTATTTTACATTTCCACAGGAAGTTTATATGTAGTTTACATCTTGGAACTACTACTTAGTGTCACTGGTCAGTGATTCCAATGGGAAGACTCCCAGGAATAGAGTACCCAGGATGAATAATGAGTATCCTGGAGGAGCTCTGTGCTATCTAGTGTCATTAGAAGAGAGGGCTCTGCTTCAGATAGATGTAAGATTATATAGTAATTGCTGAAGCACTTGAACTGATTCAAAGAAAAAGGCTGTAAGTACAGGTCATCATGAAAAATCATGGCACTAATGTCCTTCTATCACAGTGGGTTTCTATTCAAAATGAAAAGGAATGATATAATGTCTTACAGTGAATAGCCCACTTTTTAGTCTTTAAAGTTTTCAAAGTCAAGTCACTGTTTTGTGGGGGGCTTTGTTGGGTTGTTTTTTGTTTTTCTGTTTTTTGTTTTTCCAGTTTGTTTGCTTTTATGCAGTAAGGAGTCCGGATATGTGTTCAACATGTCAGGTTTTGTCCATTCAGAAATACAGTCTGAATGTAGGTATGAAACGTGTTTCTTCTCTTATCACATGCTGAAAATAGATTTCATCTGGTTTTGCGAACTGCTTCTCCAAAAGTTGTCAATAGTCTCTTCCAAATAGCACTTTCCCAGCAGTTCTGTAATTTTGAAACAGAAATGAAAGGAAAATTGGAAAGAAAAAGTGGTTTGTAAGTTTTTTTTGGTTACCACTCTTTAGAAAATCAGGCCAAGATCATAGGAATACAACATCAAATTATTTCAGAAGCTTCCATCCTCAGTCTGGAGATAAAGCTTACATATTGTTCAGCATCTTGAATCTCATGTTATTACAATTCCAGAAAGGTACTTTTTTCTAATTGCTCTGCATGTCAGTTTACCTCCTTCTCCATACACATCTCGTCCCTCATAGCATTCTGCTAACCTTAGAAGAGACTGTTCCTTAGGAGTTTAAAAAAAAGACGACAAATGCAAAAATGAAAAAACCCCACAGTTTAAAATGCACCAAATTGCACTTCCATAAAGATTTACTAACTTAGAGAGTTTTTAGAGCATTGAGTTGTTGGAGCAGTTGTACATCATCATGCTGGATATGTATTTATAAATGGGAGCACTTCAGGGTGGGATTTCATCTGGCACCCCTAAGTGCTAAATCTTAGATGTGCTATTACATTTTCCCAACATCTGTTGCTTAGATTCCCTTGTGGTTTTTAGAGAAGCAAATCTTGATCAAGGCCCAGCACCTTCTTATCATCATTTCTCTTCACCACTGAACTGATTGAGACACGGTGTCTCTGGTGGGAGACACCTGTGGCTACCCACCCAATTTCACCACTGATCCTCAGTGGAATTCTGACTGTTTTCACTACCCTGCTTTTACATCTGTATCACAGAGAAAGGGAGGGAAAAGGTGAGTTTCATTCTCTTCAAATGCGTTTTCTGGGGGGTAGATTGAATTTTCAGTCCCAAAAGCTGCTACGCTTTTGAGGAAAAATAATGAGCAGTAAAAACAGGAAGCAGCCAGAAAAATTTCCTGAGCTGGTTAAAAGCCTTGCAGAATATCTAAGATCTTGAGGAATTATTGCTTGTGATCTAATTTCCATGCTTTCCATTTAGTAAAAAATTATTCTCAATGGCATCTTTCAAAAGGTGGCAATCAATGCTAGGTTAATACTAAGGACACTTAATTTTTCTGTGGCAATAAAGAAACCCCTTGATCACAGCCACAGGTAAGTTAATGCACAAATAAAATTGGAGATGTTTTCCACTTTTTGTGATGATGAGGAGGGAGTGAAAGATAATTATTCAATAATAATGATATTTATAATTATTATGCAGTCTTGATTATTGATGGCTACATGCTATATCCTGTTTGTTTAAACTCAAGACCCCAGGAGAAGAGAGTTGTTTTCTCAGTGCTCCAAGTCTCTCATAGCCATTTCTGACCTCAGATAACTTATGGGTTTTTTTCCCAAATAGGCAGAGGATCACACCTGTCATAGTACAGACATCTAAAAGTTAGACATCTTGCTCCAACCCTGTTGCCTAGAGCTTTTTGTAGTCAGTTAAGAGAAACAGTCATCTTTATAGTGTAATTCTCTCAGCCTGGTATAAGCACCTCAGTTAAGCAGGGTGGAAGTACTTACATCTCTCTGCAGATTGTGAAGAAAGGTTACAGTGACTAGTTTAGATATGGATGTATAAAAATAGAAGTGAATCCCACCACAGTGCTTACTCAGGCTGCCTCTGGAGCTTTCTTCTCTGCGCACTCCATGTTTTACAACAGAGTAACTTCAGAATTCAATCTCTCAAGTTCCTCTTATATAAAAAACTTAACTTTGTTGATAATGTGTCTCATTTCTTTTATCAATAAGTATCATCTTGAGAAGCATTAATAAAATTTTGTAACAATATAAATCCCTCAAAAATCTTTGAGAAGCTGATTTTATAACATTCTTTTGCCCTGGTTGTTCTTCCACTGAAGTCTTCCCTGTGGACAGTACCTTACCCATCCTTCAGCCCTTGTAGTGATACATAGGCTTTCTATTACAGTAATTAGTTGTGTATTGGTATAACAAATACTTTGCTGCTAGATTAGTTGACCTGCTCTAAAATGTTGCTTATCTCATTCTATGAAGGTAGCCTGCTAATCCCACATGATCAACCTTTGACAAGGAAATACTGTTGGGTTGGGGTTTTGTTGTTGTTGTTGTTTTGGTTTGATTTGGTTTTTTCTCCACATTTCCAAGGATTCTGCCCTGCTGAATGGTATACTAAAATTCTGTAGGCTTTTGAAGCATCACTTAACTGAAGTGCTCCTCTTAGCTTTGTACAGTAGTATTACCGTTGTATTAGAGATGGTCAAAAGATAAATCATAGAATCATAGAATCATAGA
>KL283033.1:245-25840 GCA_000699545.1 Podiceps cristatus | reverse complement strand
GGGGGGTGGGGGAGTGGGGTGTGTGTGGAAGTTCACTTTTAGCCTGTTATTTGATAAATAAATTTTTTAAAAAAATTGAGTATCTAGAAAATGTTTAACTACTTCTGCAAAGCAAACAAAAGGTAGTGTTATACATGGACTTAGATGACATTTAAAACATACCCTCTTTTTGAAATGCTGTGCTGGAATCATGCATGTGTGAGTATGTTTGCATGTACATATGTGTCTTGTATTGTTTGGTTATGGCAGGGGGGGAAATTGAAAATATGAAGCAGACCTTAGCAAGGTTTTGGAGCCGCTGGACCTGCATTTTCTCTTGTAAATCAGAAATGACTCCACTGAAATTATGTTCTCAGACCTAGTGGTGTTAATCTCCAACTCTAATTGCTGTCATTCCACCCTGTCTGTGATTCCAAAGCAGGATAAATCTAGGATTGCGTACCCATGCACTCCGCTCCCTGTACATATGCCAGGGACCCTTCCTGTGACCAGGTATACCAGCAAACTGCATTCTGCAGTTGATTCAGTATAGAAACATATGCTCGTTTCCTATCTAATCTGTGACAGCATATGTCTTTTATCCACCGGCCTCGGGAACTGGAGTGTGTTTGTGCCATGCGCAGCACTATTAGGTATTTAGTTCAAGAATGCCTCTGAAAGGGTTCTCTTGTCTACAAACTGGGGAGACCTTTTCACTGCTGAAGTGGAGCAATCTCCATACTCCTCTTCCTGACCAAAGGGGAGTCTACAAAGACAGCATTTTGAAGCAGCTGGAATGACTCATGGCAAGAGGATGGAGCCATGTTGTCTCAACATGGGCAGCTATTAACAGTCCTCCCCTGTAGCTGGCCCTGGATTCAGTAACACGATTATGTATATCAATTTCATCATGTGAATGGGTAATCCAAAAATGAGTTCATGCAGGGATGCCAAAAGGAATAAACGAAGCCTCAAAAAGGTACAAACTGCTTGGGATTTGCA
This sequence comes from Podiceps cristatus, assembly GCA_000699545.1. Lineage (NCBI taxonomy): Eukaryota > Metazoa > Chordata > Aves > Podicipediformes > Podicipedidae > Podiceps > Podiceps cristatus. The sequence continues at coordinate 24,859 of KL283033.1, read as the reverse complement.
ATGAGGATGAATTCATCTGCCTATGGGAGAAATGTTAGTTTTGTTTTTAATTGTACTGCACCCTGATAAACTGAGAAGGACAACAACCAACACCATGTTCAGGAAGGGCATTAGACGCAAGCGGGAGGGCTTTCTTGTAAGGAAGGTTGGAAAAAGGAAAGTGTGGGACCGATTCCCACAGGGAACGTCCTCCTCATTCCTCAGGAGCAGGACTGGGAAGAGCCAGGAGAACTGACAGTGCCTTCATCTCCCTGCCATCTCTCTGCACAGGACTAACACAGGCTGCCCGAAGAAAACATGGTGCTTTGTGGTCTGTTAAGCGTTAATAGGCAGTGGGAGGGGAAAACAGGACAGACTGGAATCTAATATTCTCTGGTGGTTTCAAGCTGCTGGAATGGTCTTACAGGATGGATCAGATAATAGAAAACGTGGAACTTGGTCTAGTGTGTGCTGGACCTGGCGTGACCCTCTGTAATCTAAGCTCTAACTATCTCCAGAAAAGGTGAGGAATTAAAAATTTCTTTGATTGTCCTCTGAGATGGAGCAAGCATGGCTGGGGCTTGAGCTTCTTTCGTTCCTTCCCACCAGCACAGTGAAAGAGCGACAGCATACAGAGGTGAAATAAGCAGTTCAGCAGATCTTTTTACCTGTGAGAAATCATTCCCTTTAAATCATTTTTGTTTTCCTTTGGTTTTGCTGATCAAAACCAACTCTTTGGTGCCAAACTGTCCAGGAATCAGTACTGAACTATTAATTGTTCAATTATTTAGAATGCTTTAACCCTAGTCTGGACAATGGGAATGGATTAAGAAAGCCTTGCTCAGTTGAGATTAATAGCCTGCATACTCCGCTTTAGTATGTGAAAGGAGCTCGTCGTAACCTGAATGTTCTCTTAGCCGGCTGTTACACAAGCAGTTTCGTTCATTTTAATTGCTTCCTGAGACTCAATTGTTTTCAAACAATGAAAACAGTCACAGAAAATACAGTGCAGATTCATTTTGGATGCTTTGAGGACTATATTTTGACTTTAATTATAGTTAAATGGCAGTAGAGGCTGAATTAAAATTGTTTATTTAATTGGCTGCCATATTTATCATATAAATAATTAGTGTTCCATACCTGTTCTGCTTAAATTCAGATTATTGCTCTGGAAGAGGGGAAAAAGTAAGAGAGCTCCAGATCTTAGCAAAAGTACTGGTATTGCAGATTTACAAACCAGGGCTTGGGGAGTTCCTGTTCAGAGCACTGATGTGAAGCCAAGTTTTGTGGCTGGTTTTCCCTGCTGAGTGAGCCAAGGTGGAGCTCCACAGGTACACCCCTTCAGAGAAGGGAGGGACACAGGACTGTCAGGAGACAGGTCTGCCCTTACTGTTGATGCAGATTTCCCATGCAATATTAGCATTAGAGCATCACTTTTCAGTTTTCCTACCTCTAAAATGGGTCAGGAAGGAGCAGAGGATATTCCTCATCTCCTAGATCACGTCCTTTAACGACACTCATTCCTTTCCGCCTCCCTTATGAAACGTTTCTGTATATACTTCCCACCGTCCAGTGGATGTTGCAGGACAAAACGTTATAATGCAAGATGATGGCAACCAAAGACAAGAGAGAGCTCTGGAAACTTGCTTTGCAGTCTGATCTGAGCACTGTTTGCTGGAAGGACAGAGCAGTGCTCCTAAGATTTAAGGGGTACCTTGAAGAGTAAGAACTGATAAGTTTACTGCTACGGGTCCTCATGTCCGTCCCAATGTTATTAAATATAGGAGCTGCATAACGTGACCAGCAATGACTAAGATAGAAGCTGGGTTTTGCAGAGAAATAGGTCAGCTTGTATGTATTATGACTTTGCCTACTGTTCATCACCTGCATTGCTCTCAGCTCAATCTGTCTAGGACTACGATGGATTTACAGCAGGGATTAATTTAGGTCCCATCTCACAAAATTCCCACTCCCTAAAGCTGCTTCCTTTTCCTTTGTGTTTTGAGCTCATAAGCTCTTCTCCCTTGGTGTTTGTAATATAGGTAGGAAGAGCCAGTAGGGCTAAGAGAAACTATAGATTTAACCTGGATCTAATTGCAGCAATTTGACATCTTGTCTTAGTAATAAAACTCTGCTGTATTGTCTCCTGAAGTCAGAGAAGAAATGGGAAAAAGAAATTGTAGCAGAAAATAAATGAAACAAAGCAGGACTTGCCTCCCTTTCCTCTGTTCTCACACACGGACATAACCCCAGCCACCCGAGATTGTAAAATATATGTATATTGACCTACAGTCTTCTGTCATCACACGATGAAGGAAAAGATGGTACCAATGGCAATTCTTCCCTCTTAGGCACCCCTACTAGGACACAATAAATCATCCTCTGGAAGTGCTCATATCTTTCCACTGAGACAGACAATTCACCACTGAATAGGTGGCTAACTGAGACCAGGTCCAGAGCTATTTAGATAGACAACCCTCTCCGAGATTCATTCCACTCTGCCTGGTGCTATCAGGTTGTCCACTGGCACCACCACCTGAAGCTTCACCCTCTTCAGGTAGACTGTACAGCTTTACATCTGCTAAAGGTTTAGCAGATATTTAGTTACATAGAAAGAAGGAAGTGAACAGGCATCAATCTTCATGAAAAAGGTGGCAGGAGGTGACATCTGCCCTCCTACTGCAGGAGGCTGTGATGGTATATCTGACTGTAGGGTAAGAGACAAAAATATTAATATTTCAACCCTCACAACCCTCATGGAAAAATGACACTGCAGGGAAAGGAAGATTAAGTTGCATTCAAATGGCAATTCTGTATGGAAAGCCATACACATTGCTATAGCAATAGTAAAAGGAATAAAACAAATTATCTTGGCTGGCTAGCAAACTCCTAAACAAATCCAGTCAGTCTTCATAAGAATTAGTCAAATGTAAGACTGCAATATGGTTTCAGCCTGAAGTGACCATCTAGAAATGACCTGTCCCATCCATTGAGATGCAACCACTAAGCACACAGTAATTCCTTTGAAGCAATGGCCACATTTCATTGTGGCAAAGGACAGGTTAAGCATGAGCAATGGACAATGACTGTGGAAATATCAAGTATTTGGTTATTTTGTCTCAAACTGTCCAGGCCTGAAGCAAAACATCTTAAGATGCAAGGCAAAAGAGAACTGATTTTTTTTAGTGCTCAAGTGGGTAGTGAATGCCTGCAACCTGCTTCAGAAGCATAGCCGCTGAGGGCAGCTGATTAGGGAGAGGATGTCGCAGCCTCGGGGCACAATTAACACAGACCCTTCCACCTGCTCTCCCGAGCCTACAGTGGGGATAATTGGTAAACCAGTACCTGAGCATCACAAGGTGCAGGCTGGCTTAGCAGTCAAAAAAGGCTCAAACCGGATAACTGAGGATCTGGCCTCAGATGCCCTGCAGGCTGAGAAAAAAGGGCCAGATTCAAACCAGAGATGGCATTTGGTACCAAAACTAGGACATAAGGAGGTTCTGCTTTAATATATACTATTCCAGAGGCCAGAGACCTCCTCCAACCAGCAGGACGTCCCAATTCAGTCCTGTCCTTCACATCAGAGTTTCCCAAGAAATAGTTCATCACTTGTGATTTCAGGGAGAGAACTGGTGTAGAGGTTCCTGAAATCTGGAGGAAAACCGAAGGCCACGGGGGCTGACTCGTGTCTGAGTATGTATATGGTCCTATTTTTCCTCTTCCTTCATGCAGGAACTGGGAAGATAATTGTGTTTCTCGCTACCGCTTGAGCAGGCTGGGACATGGACATCTGACCTTGCACAGCTCTTACAAAGGAGCTGGGCACAGAGCATCTGAAGGACTAACTCATAAAGCAAACTGGAGCAATCAATACAGGGAAACGATGAAGACCTGAGCAAGACAAATGGTGTTGACAGGAGTAGGAGGGAGGGATTATTTCTTAGGTGACAAAAAGAAACACTAATGCCAGAATCCAAGGCAGCTTCCAGTAGCAGAAATGGGACAGAGACAACCAATATCATGGCAAAGAAGTCACGAATGAATCGGCATCTGCTACCGAACTGTGTTCTCAGGTTTTATACCCTGCTTAGCCAGGTATCTGAAGCGAAAAATCTGCAGGGTTTTTAGTTCAACAAACTTTGCTGTGACTAAAAATCATCCCTGTGACTCTACCCTTGTGAGGAATGGCAGAAGAATATACCCTTCTTTGCCTGAACAAGGTTCAGTTTTCTTAGAGAACAAAATAATGGTCAGAATTTTTATTAGCCTGCTCTCAAACTGCTTTAAAGTGGCTAATGAAAAATCCCTAGAGCTTCACCTTGACCTTGACTTGTCCTGCATATTCTTTGATTGTAAGTAATTATTTTCTCCCCTTTGGGTTACGCCGAATCCTGTGAAGGAAACCTCTAAGAAAGGAGAGGACTGATTTCTAGCTTGATTAATGACGATAGTCAAACTGATTTGTAATAACATGGAATTTCCTCCTACATATTATTTAGATTTTTATTCCTCGGTTATGCCCTTCTGTTGCTGTTAGGCATGTAAATTTGAACTAGTACATCTATCTAAGTCCTGTGATGAATTCAGGTATCTTGAATTCGATACTGTGCCTTAGTATCTCCTTGCAGCTAAGTAATTTGTATTATTCTGAAGGAGGGGTAATAAGAAATATTAGATATTTGGCCATGAAATTTTCAGAAGAAAAGCAGTCATTGTTTCATATTGTCAATCCTGTAGTGCAGAGAGTAGAACAAAACACTACTTCTAAAAATCTCTCCCATTTTCCCTTCTTATCTCTTGTTGATACTATTTCACCAGTGGGAAAAGCGAGAATGACTCACAATACTCTCTTTGCAATTTTTAACAAGCTTCCTCTTGAAATATACATTTTAATACCCTTTTTTATTTTTTTTTAAAAAGGAAAAGAGTAAAACACTGAGCAGAGATAAAATGTTTGAAATTACTTTTTTAAGTAAACCATGCTAAGAAGTTTCTAGTATTTTCCTCTGAACCTTGTTGCTTCTGTCCTGCAGTCAGCCAGGCAGCAAATGCATTTTGTCTGTGGTATATAAAAAATTGTAAAGACTATATGCATTTTCAAAATAACAAATAACAAGTCTGTGGGTTTCTTTGGGTAGGGAGGGAATAGGAGGAAGAATACAACTTTCTTTGAAGGTTAGAAAACACATACCTAGTCCTCAAGGTCTGCTTGTGTATTACCTATCTGTTCATCCATCTGTTATATATACTGGATTATCCTGACCTTTTCGGCATTCTGTATGCTAATTATCTAGCAGCTCCATTCCTCCGATGATTACAGCCTCCTCGACTTGTGGGAAAGGGCTGGGATAGCCAGTCAGTCAAACTGCAGAATAATGAAAAGGTCAGACCAGTATAGCATACAACCGTACTTCAGAGACTACATCAGGCATTACATTTTGGTACCTCATCTTCATAAGAGAGACTGTAATGAGGTCAGAAATCAGCACAGTGGTTGCCAGACTGAAGGAAGGACTGGCATAGGAAACCAAAAATCCAAGATATGCTGCAGTCCTCAAATCTTTCAGAGCTTTGATCACAAAGGCAGAGAATCTAGTTCCTACCCCTGGTTTGTGCTGAAGATGTGATTCCTATGTAATAAAATGAGAGGCAAAACCAAGCAAATTCAACTAGGTGTGTTAGAAAACAAATTTTCCTCTGTCAGGAAAAGGAATAAAAATAGAGCTCAGGCCTGGCTTAACTAACTACAGCAAGCTTTAGGCTGCTGTCCCAACAGGAGAGTTGTTGGTTTTGGTTGGGTTTTTTTTGCCACAAATGACAAAAATATTACTCTAATACAAGCACAACTTTTTCCACAGTTGGGAAATAAGAAAACATATGCCCCGTGCCCCTCTGCGAGCTGTGCTCAGGATAGTGGGATATGGCTGTTCACTTTAATTATGAGCTGTAGTGTGGGACCTGCAGGACCCTACATCAGGTGCAACAAGGAAGTGGTTTCACAAAACAGTTTGTAACTTAAACATGCACATCTTCCAAGGCATATCAGGAAATACATACTAATGTAGTATGAGTCTTCGCCATCCTCTCGCCTTTCATTTGCAAAGCATCACATTTCTGTGTCCTGTCTCCCTCCTCCTTTTCTGTCTAGCAATGGCATAGGCAGATCTGGGAAACCATCCCGTTCGTTGTTTCCTCCCTTCAGCACTTCTGTCCCAGAGCAGAAGTGCTGTGAACGTCTGAGGGAACACTCCTGATCTGCTTCAGTGCAAATTCAGCCAGGACACCAGAAAAACAGCACTTAAAAAAAATCACCGGCCATTGGGAGATAATAAACAGCCTGGGAAGATGGTGTGTTAGATACGGAACCTGGCCCCATGACCGCACATCCATCCACAGACATCGCATCCTCAGAGAAGGAACTATTACTTTGTGTACTACAAGGGCTCTGAACTTGCTTTAATCCTAGATGCTGATCCTAAACATCATGTAATAACACATAGGAACAAAATGCACTGGGCCTTTCCCATGTCAAAGAGAAATAAGTTAAAAGAAAAGAAAGAGGAGTGAAAAGTATAAAGGGGATTTCATGGGATTTGAGTGCCAAACTCCAACAGGCTCTTCTGAAAATCCCAGCTTAAAGCACTAGACTTGTATTCTTCCATTTCTTTCTCCTGATGTAAGTAATAATGACTGCTGAATTAGTTTAAAGATCTAACATATTGCTCCAGGTTTTGTTTGTTCATTTATTTTCTGCATTTTATGCTCAAAAAGTTAATAAAGGGAAAATTCCCCTGCAAAAGAAAGGAGAAGAGAAAAGATAAAATCAGAAAGAAAAGACTGAATTTTCAACCCATTTAAGCCCACAGCTGGTAATTGAAGAGGAAAGCTGTTTTAAATGAAGGATTTATTTGAAAGATTTGTTTCTGTGTTCCCAATTATGTACTGTATACTGCAGAAACAGGTTCAAATGCAGGGCTCTGGCAAAGTCCATGCTTACAATTCAGCACAGACTTGAAGTCCATTGACTCCAATGAGACTTTTCTATCTGCTAAAATTTAAGCTTGAGCTGTGCTCAGTGGAGTTGAAATTTAGTGTGTAGCTAAGCATCCGCTTAAGTGTTTTGCCTGGTCAGTGCATTTATTGCTCAACCCAGCACAGGAAAAGGCTGGGGGAAGGCAGTAAATGTGCTGAGAGACCAGAATTTTCCCCACAGAAAGTTCTAGAGACCTCTTTAAATTTTGAAGTCAAATTATCACTCTGTCCATCCAAAAAAGGACTATGAGCTATACTCTGAATTTCATCTGAATGAGACATCCAGGAACTGAAAACTCCCTGCTTTGTCTGGAGAACCTGATTCATCATGAGGTGTCCATCTCACCCTTTGCCCATCATTGCAGCATCTGGGCTGTTGGCACATTTATTTTTCACTTCTGGACTGCAAGCAGGATGAAAACAAAATGTGCCATAAAGCCACACAAGAGGCTTTGAGTTTGATATGTCAGGCTTTGATGTAAAGGAAGAGACTCCAGAAAGCCAGCAAGGAATTTCCCTGTGGGATTTTTTTAGTCCACTTTGAGCGACTCAAGACCTTGGGAGGAAGTACATATTCCAGCAGTTAAACCACAAAACTGGCCATCATCTTAGCCCTAACCTTGCCCTTCCTGAATTATTCTCTGTGACCTGAAGCAAATCGCCTCCAGTTAGATCTTTCAAGCTTGGGCTTCCATTTGGCCCCCAAAACCCCATTAATTGAGGAGCTGACTCTCCAAGTGCCCGCGCGGCATCAGCAATGTCCAGGGGGGCTGTGAGAGTACCTCTGGCACTCATTTACCTGAAGCTTTCGAGGAAGATGTGGGCCCTCCGTACCGTGCAATACCGCGAATGCTCAAAAATGCAGACAGTGGTCCGAATAATATAAAAACTCTGTGTGTTATTAGTGCTGTCAATTTAGCCAAGAATGTTATGGCATGTGTGTCACTAAGAGAGACAGAAGCTATTATTGAAATGAGATTAGAATCGTTTTGAAACATCAACAGTGGCATTATAGTTGGTAACATTTCCATCTAAAATAGATGACATTGATGCTATACAATCAACAATGCCACTGGGAATACAATATAGAACAGAAGACTAGATTGTTTTACTCTATATTGATTTTCCCTTAGTAGTTTTTGATTAACTGTCAAATCAATTAGCTTTCCCCACCCAAACATCATATCACATTGCTATATTTTTTGGTGTTCCCCTCACAAACTCCTTGTTCAATAGCACACAAACAAGAGAAGCCTGGACTCAAGGGCTCAAAAGCACTCTGAAACAGGTTTTGCAGGCAGAGATAAGTCCCCACAGATAGCCTGCTTCTCCTCATAATGCTGGAGGGCAGCCATGTTTTTATTGAATCAGGTTCTGAAGCTGTCTAAGGCCCTAAGACATCTGATTATAGCCTTGCCATAAAGTCCTTTTAAAATAAAATGCATGGCATTTCCAGGGTAACATGATGTTCTTTTGGATCAGAAGAGACAGTGTGGCTAGAAGTTTTCAATTGGCTCGGCCTTCCCATATTGCAAAAAGAACATTATCCATCTATCTATCCATCTATCTATCCATCTATCTATCCATCTGTCTCTCCGTCCATCCATCCATCATAATTTCACAGTCCCTGTACAGCGAAACACCTTGCTAGCTTTATTATCTTCATCCCACGACAGCCCTACAGCAGCTGTGGGAAAATGCTATTATTACAGATGGAGCATTAAGGGGAATCAATGAGAGACCAGGGAACTCGTGCAGAGTCATAGGTAGTCCCAAACCCCACCTGGTTTACTGTGGGCTTCCCAATTACAAGCGCTGCCCCCCTCCTTTTTCCTAACTGTTCCAGTCCAGGTGAAGGGGCAAATATGGCGTGGAAAAGAGGGTTTCAATCTGCAAAACAGAAGTTGAGAACTCCTTCAGCTCCCGTAACCACTCCACATCTATGTAGTAGTGACTGGTAGCACAGAATCAGAAAGCTCAGTTCCAGACTAAGTCTAGATCTCAACTTTTCAGAAGTTCAGAAACTTGCTGGACCTTGTCTTTTGTTGCAGTCTTTATTCTTTAACTGCTATCTCTCTTTTACACCTTCTCTTTGTTTTTCTAATTCAAATTGTGTTCATTGTGGGCATTAAAAATCTCCCGGGGATGCTGTACTATCTACTATATCTACCAGGACTGATAAATTGGACAATATATATTACTATGTGCATTGCACCAATGTTTATAGGGCCCAGCTGGGACCAGGCGCCTTTTACGTTAGTTCGTACGGATGCACAACAGAAGCCAGCTCCAGCAGTGAAGTTCTGGCAGTCTGAATGGGGCCAGCAAGGCAAGGCAAGGCAAGGCAAACTCAAAGTCACACAGCAGGTGTCTGGGACAGACCCTGGGGGTCTCAGTTCCCAGCCCTGTGCCCTATCCATCCCACCCTGCTCTTTCTCGAGAAGCCATCATGTGCCTTGGGACAGCACACCTCTAATAAAGACTTCCACTGTACCACTAAAACCAGGATCAGCCGAACAACTTTACAGGACTTCATTTTCCTCCCCAGTGCTTCCCAGTCCCCTAATGAAGGAAAAGGATCTTTATCTGTCTAAGTCAAGGCTGCCCCAGTGTTAGGTGTGGGGAGCCACAGTGAAACCAGCTGCTGCTACCACGCTGGCAGCCAAGACTCTCATTTGTTTTGGCTAGCGCTGAAGAATCAGCTTAGGCATCTTTGAGAACAAAATGGTGCATGGAACCAGTCCAAGCTGCAAAAGATAAGAAGCAATAAGAGTCGCAACAGATTATTTGTCTGGTAAAACAGAAGGAGAATTCTATTGAAAAACCGAGAGGATCCTGGTCCAGTCCCACGAACATAAGTTCTGTTTGTGTAGCACCAGATGATAGCCTCTTGGGCTGCACAACAGGTGCTAAGCTGCAGCTATTTCTGGCGAGTAACAAATTGCTGCCGCCGAAAAGGAATGACAGAGGAAAGTGATTTTCTGCACAACTGTTGTAAAGAGGAAGGCTCTTCAGCAACATAGCAACGCTCACAGACAACACGGCAAAGTCGGAGGGGAGGGATCTAAGTATTTGGCTAGAATAAACAGAAGGAACAACTTAAAATAACCAGTTTGCTCTCCTGGGATGCTGGAAAGGGAGATTTGGTTGAAGATTAGCCACAGCTGTCCCTAACTGATTTTCAGCAAGGCAATTGACCTGTCTGGAACTGGACTGAGGATAAATCTTACTACCTCCTCATGCATTTCAGATATATTAGGCCCATTTTCTCCATGTCCTTTACATAGAAGGGGAGGAGAGTATAAGTGAGAGGCTGTGTACCCAAAAGGGATCTAACCAAACAGATCCAAAAGAAAAGAGAGTCAAAAAAAAAGAATTCAGTAACCAAATATAAGATTAATAAACCATGAGTAAAGACTGGCATAAATTCTAAGATTAGGTTCTCACCTGACATACCCCAGTCTTGCTGAAATAGCCTTAAAGGATATAGAGTATTTTTTATTACATGAGAATTCATCGCCCTTCCCTATTCAAATGTAAACTTAACAGTACTTAAAAGTACTGGTTTCCTTTTTAAGAAAGTATCTTTTAAAAAATGAGATTTAAGACCATGTTCATTACAAGTCAGATAAAAATCCTCTGAAGTTCCCTTCCAGATCTAGGTTCATTCAAATCCAACCCTGAACTGGGAAATGAAACTCAGAGAGGAGGTTCTGAACATGCACTCAACAACACCCGCCTTCAGCCTAAACAACTGAACTTTTACATATCTTGGGCTAAAAAAAGGAGCATATGATAGCAGTATCTGAAGGGATGTCACAAGAAAACTGAGTGTGCACAGGGATGGTTCTCACAGCTGAAGGTTTCCGAAAGGAAAGCAGTACCAGCCACAGTACAAGTGAAGCCAGATCCAAACCCCTGCAATGAAGTCACACTGACAACTGGACTCATTTCACCCCCAAACTGGGTTTACAGTAAACATTTCATTCCTGTGTGATTTCATATGCGCTTATTCCTGTGTTGGTCCAGAGAAAGGGTTTGTGTGCCTGAAAATTTTTTCTTTTTTGTTTTTTTCTTCAGCTCCATGAAACAATGCAATAAAAGAGAATGGTCCTCCCTATGAACCCTGACTCTGTTAATAGTGTACAGCATTTTTTAAAATTCAGGATGTTAAAGTCTTTATGATAAACACATCTCTGCAGCCAAAGGGATTTTTAATCTCACTTGATTTACAAGCATTTCATTGCATTTGAGTATAACGTATTTTAATAGCATGGTGGAAATTGCAGCAGGGGCTAATTAGACCAACCAAGTTAGATTTCTGTGCATTTGGAAAGCAGGCTGCATCATTTAATAGGATAATCAAAATGGATTACCCTAACTTACAGAGTTACTCTGTAGATACCAGGAGTACTTCTGCATGTAGTCTAAATAGAGGTGACTCCATTGATGTTAATGAGAAAAATATGAGTTATCCCTGTAAGTGTGCGGCCCATCCTAAGGGTTAGATCCTGCAAAGTGCTGGGTACCTTCACTTCCCACAGAAGTAGTGGGAGGTCTGGGGAGCTCGAAACCTGGTAGGATGGAGCCCTGAGGATAAACCCCTCTGCTTTCACTGCCATGTTATTAGTAGATGTGCAACTTGCCAGCAAGACCCACTGTTTGAGATTTTTAAGAATCACAGTCATGGTCTTAAACTAAATTACAAACCATTTGGCCTCAACCAAATTTGACTTGCTTCAATACCATCAGGCTGGTTTGAATTTTTCTCAACTTGCAGTCATAGCCTACAACTAATTTGAAACACATTGTGAAGGTCAACAAACCTGTCCCTGGCTCTCCCTCTTGTCGTTTCCCAAGGTGAGTTCTTTATTCTTAGACCTAATCATCCTTGGTTCCTACTGCAGTCAAAGGAGAGAAACAGACGTATTTGTGGTACAACTCATCTGACCTATTTTGTACACGCACTTTAGGATAAGATGAATCACATCCTCCAAGTAGCGTTTATTTCCTCTGCAGAGCACCAGTGAGTCTAGACTATTAGCTCGGATGCAGATGTGTCCAGTAGAGCTTACTAGTTCAAGTTCTGACCTGGTCTTTAATACTGGGTTACCTCCGAGTGACAGAAGCCTCATCAACAGGGACCTTGACTTTACACTTCATCCCAGGCTCAGCCGGGAAACCGCTGCTTGACTGCTCCACACCACACAAGAGTGCACAGGTGTCGCAGCCGCAGGCTACAAGACCTGCCACATCCACTCACTCCTGCAAACATCCGCACAACAAGAACGGAGGAGCAAACACAGAGAAAATTAGATGTCAGTACATAGTGATTATAAGTCACAACCAACACCATTCTCTATCAATGAGGGATGATGAATATGTCATATCCAATGTCAGAAGGACACTTCAAGCTGGTTAGGCTGGCTGGGATTTTCATGTGTGTGCACTCCTAGTCAAGAGATTGACCAAATACCGTTCCTCCTGTCCTCTGCCACTGTCCACGCAGTTGCACTGACCTTCCTAAACCTCAGTGGACCTGACTCTATTCTCATTTGTATTAAGTAAATTATCTGACTTCCAATAGCTACTTGATTTAAGACAAAGAAGGAAAGGGAAAATTATACCAGCTTTCTGTAGAAGTGCTTTTCCCGATGTTCCCTACCTTACAGTGGAACTAGGAAATGTTCCACCTGGAGTCAAGGAAAAGCTGGGGGCCATCTTTGATTCCCTTTGAAAGCTCCACAGAAGGCTTTCATTTCATTTTCCGGGCTTTTTTGCCTTTCTCAAGTAATAATAGCTGATATCATTTAGCGCAAAGCACAACAACAGCCATTAAAAATGGTTATTAGTCTGGAACTGCTTTCCTAATAGGAAACACACATGCCACACTCTGGGAGTTCAACATTTTTTAATAGACTTCAAGGTAAAAATAAGGGTCACAGTGGCATTTAAGGAGGGAGGGAGAGAGCGGAATATGTTTCTTGGGCTGAGGTTTTGCCCTTAGGCAGAGCCTTGGGCAAGAGGTGGAGCAGCTACACGTCGCCTCCGCTCCTCCCCTCAGGAGGCACTCTGCCTCTGAAACTCTCCTCTGAGGATCCACTCCTCTGCAGCGACTCATTTCTGCTGGAGGGAAGGAAGATGCGTTCACACTTCAGCATCCTTCCTCCCTGGCATCCAGCTGGTGCAGAGGAGAGGAGCCATGGCTCAGCATACTGACAGCCTTCTCCTCCCTCTGCCCACCCTCTCCTGCTTTCTCCTTCCTGCGGGCAGAACAAGGCCTTTGCAGAAGTGGGGTGTCCTTCAAGGTAACCCTGACAAACCTCAGATAGGCAAGGAATTTGCACATTCTTGAACGGTGGCATTAAGACTGTTCAGAGTCTTGGGTTAATGATCTGTGACTGGCCAAATGCCCCTTCTAGAGCAAGAGATACTGAAAATTCCTGCCTGGAGGACGAGTAAAATAGTATGCACCAGCCTTCAGCAGACTGGAATGTTTCAATGTGATGTGGGACTACACAACTAACATTTAGATTTGTTACTTAAAATCTTTAAGAGTTTTATTTACCTTCCCTTCTCCCCTCACACCTGAACTTGGTGTTTGAAAGCAGAGCCTGAGACTTCTTAAACGGAAATACTAACAGCACTATACCCACTGCAGAATAAGGACACAGGGGAGCTGGGAGCTGCTTGGCCTGATGGAAAGATTCTGAATTCACAGCACGTCCATTGTTTTCAGTTCTTTACCTTACCTAATAAAAGATATCCCCCTTCCTTACAAGCCTATTTTACTAACAGGATATTTTATTTGCACTAGCAAGAATGTCTAATGCATATCTGATGTTTTTATTGGGATTTGTTGTTGTTTTTGCTCCTTTCATCACTTCATGAAGGCCACATGATGATTGCATGATGTTGAGACTTTTGACAGATGTGCAACAATATTTATCATTTATTTAGCATGCTGGGTATAGCGGCTGGCAAGACACTGCCATGCCTGACTTAAAGGCTGCTGGCATTTCCATTAGATAAAATCCCATCATGCAGAGGGTTAAGAATTCAGGCATTTCAAATCGCATCAGGCTGAATCATGATTCAAATCAGAAAAGCCAGTTTTTGTTCCACTAAGGGCTGACAAAGTGTGGCTAGGGGGAGGGTCAGGAGGAGCAGGAATTGATGACAAGTCACGAATATGTTCATCTTTTTGAAAGGATGACCAGGCTAATGCAGCATAGGTTATGTTTTAAAATAATTGGGGAAGAAGGGGGTTTTGTACAATTCAGATGTAGCTCTCAGATATACAGAATTTCAAGGTGGGATTTTCAAAGGCACTTGTATCTTGGCCTAGCTATCTTGCTGCCACAGACAATTTTGGTGGAAGCAGACATAAGCCAGTAGTCATCTGCTTTCAAAATCCCACTGCAAAGTGTCTGACAGTTGCATTTTAAGGACCACATGCCTGCCAGACACAGAAAGCCTCCTGCTACGTACTGAGGTCCTACAGCTCTCAAGAACAGAGAGAAATGCCTGTGCTGACCTATGCTGATGGCAAGATGCAGGAAGACTGAAACAGCTGGAGCTCCAGGTTGAGCTCAGGATCTCAGCATCCAAATCCTCTGTGTTATCTCAGAGTCTGTCAGGTGTGACAAACAAATGTACAAATGCTTCAGACCCATATTTGGTGCTGAAAAGGTTAGCTCAGTACAAACAGCTTCCTTAAGCCATCCTTATAAGCAAGATACAGCTTCTGGGTTTAGTGATCATTTCAATTTCAATTTTTTCGTTGTTGTTCTCAAGGAAAAAGAAATTTTTTAAAAAACCACAACCAAGAACTGCCAGTTTACCCTGAACCTAGCTTGCCTGAGGAGCAATAAGAAGAGTCCTTTAACTTCTCCCCACTTGCAGCTCTCTCTGTTCTCATGAAGCAGCAACATACCACACATTTCATAATTAGGGCGAGAGTGAGAGATAAGGCCATCGGTCTGTGCACATGAAAGGAATGTGCTGGGTGTGGGGAGATGGTGCTGAAAAGAAGAAGAGTTTTATATGGGCTGGAAAAGGCTCAGAGAAGAGCCAGGTTGTGGAAGGGGAGCTGTGTGTGTCAGTAGGAGAGTGTATGCGCATTGGGAAAATGTCCAGTTTCCACTCAAGTCTTGCCTTACAAGGATTAAAAAGAAGCTGGTAAAAATACTTAAGTTCCGATTACATATAAGCACACACATTTGTGAGGGAGGTTTGGCATTCAGGTGAAAGGAACAAGTGCTTTGCAGTGCTTCTCACCCCAGGAGGGACGCAGCTAGGGAGAACTCTGACGGTTGCTGTCACTGAGATCCTGTAAAGCCACTGGTTCAGGGCAAAAGGAAGGGGATGTCGTTTCCCTGTGACTGTTTTGTACAAATCCACCTCTGGGTAATATTTACAAAGGCCCACTCTGCATTTTGGAGGGCTTTTGTGTTTGTTTGTTTTGAATAGCCTTGGTTTTGGCATTAGAATCTAGGAAACCGCACATTTTTACAAGCTTCCAAAGCAAAAAGAGACCTTAGAGCCGAGAACAAAAGCACGCTACTACAGCAGAGGTAGAAGACATCGCTGTTTGCTGAATAAAACCAGAGAAAAGTCAGGAAATACAAAATTGCAACAAAATACAGAACCTGCAAATTCTGATATTTATTCTGGTCTCTGCTACCAACAAATTACGTGACCTTTGGTGAGTCACTTGATTTCTTTGTGCCGGTCTCGCTCCTCAGTCCTTTGGTTTCTTTCTCCGATTAAAACTCTGGGCTCTGAGCCCACAGCAATGGGCCTGCTGCACTTCTGAACTTTCTGGGGACGTACAGCTGCTTCTGAAAACACCAATAAATGCCTGTACTCGATATTTCACTTTCAGCCCATAATGCTCACTGACCAAATAGGAGACTGAGATATATTTGAATATTGGAACCTGTTATTAAACATGTTAAAATTCCTAGGTATTAGTAAAAACATATTAACTATCATTCTAAAAACCTCCCCATGTGATTTTTTTGTCTTGTTTCTCATATTAAAATTCACAGAAATGATATTTTTTTCTGGGCTGCTGTGTGAGAAGGCTGGCCCAGAGCGTCAGGTGTGGGAGCGGCAAGTAGCTCCTTTGTCTTGGATAAAAGAAACTATCCTGATTTACACCACTGCAGCACCCAAGGCTTTGTTCAAAGGGGCCTCACATAGATTTCTGTCAGTGATAAACCAGTAAGAAATGACCTAAAAGTAGTCTGCTGTTCTTTTATTTTTAATATATATTTAAATGTTGTGTTTCTACCTGACAGCCATTCTTCTGGGTGTTTTCTCCTCTGGGCAACGCAACAGTGGAAGCAATACTTAAGCAGCAGGCTGACTACAAAGGCGCTTGTACCAAAGCCTCGCATTTTACTAACAAAAGCAGCACATGAACCCCCTGTATAAATGGTGTGGAGCATTTTCCTAAAATCAGTCAGGCTCTATTATTCAGTTTAAGCCCAATCTCATTGTCTACTTCTTCCTCCGGAGGCCGATTTCTGCCAGGTAGAAAATTAAGTTTCCTTTACTTTTCTTCCCTGCACAATTTTTCAGTGTTTCAGCACCGTTGTTCGGTGTGGGAAACCGACTTCCTGTCTCAATAAACAAGTGCACACAAGGCTTTTCTGGACACATAATGGGGTCTTTTTTTTTTTTTTTTTTTTTTATTTTATACAAAAATCATTCCACACTTAACACATCAATGAAGCCACTTAAGCTCTACTGCATCTGAATTAAAGGGGGAATTGTGTGATCAAAGAGTGTGAAGGAACCACACATGGAGTTCTTCAGGCACTTCACTTTTGTTACATTTGATACATAACAAACCCAATAAATATGCTTATCCCAGTAGCCCATTTCATTATCTCATATCCTTATGTGTAAGAGCATTTCCTTTAAGAGCTTTTCTTTTTCCTTTGTTTTACAGTATCATAGTTTTGAGTTTATTTTGAGTTTATAGTTTATTTTAAATTAAGATGCTAAAAAGACAGGGGAAAGTATAAGTTTTTATTCTGGGTATACTCAAAAAGACCAAAAATCCCTCTACTGTCCAAGCTGTTCACTGTGCTTCAACGGAGCAGAATATATCTACTGCACGGCAGAATACAGAAACAGGTGCAGTAACCTCAGGAAGGGGTTATTAGAGAAAAGACTTGCCCAGGACACAGGGAAGGAGAGGAATGTTTCCTGAAATTCTTTGCAATAACTCTCTGCATATTCAGCACTCTTCCATACACTATAGACCAAATTGCTTAGAAAAATAAATATTTCATGTGCCTTCCCTGATGCTTGTGACTCTGGGAATAGTCACAGATTTGCAGCTAATAGTATTTCTCCAGAATTACAACAAAATAATGAAGATTAGAGTTTACCCTTTTTCTCCTGTTGTTTCACATGGAAGTGACCGGTTTCTCCAGCCAACAAGGAAGCTGCAAGGTCTGATTTTTGGAAGGGCTTATCATTCATAGCCAACAGTGAATGTCTGGCTGGTCAAAGGGTCTGCAGTCAGAATAGCTCTGGCTGAGCCAAAGCAGGACTTTGCTCCATCCCCACTGTGAGCAGGAGGTTTTAGATGGTATGATTTACACCCAGGCAGAATAGACGGCCAAATCCACTCCTCCTGTAACGACCTGTATTTACACAAGGAGTTTCAATAGGATTTCTGTTGGAAACTGTGCGTGCTCAGAACGATACATAATTTGGTCTACCACAAATAACCATTGTAAAGCATCCACCAAACCTTCAAGATAATTTATTTGGAAGTAAGTGACAGGTGCTTTTAGCGGAGTTGCTCATTAAAAGGTATTTTATAACGTATTTTTTAAAATTGCCTTTGTATCTTTTTGTTTTTCCTGTCCTCCCCGTACTTTCCCCAAGGCATCCTGACAGAAATGCTTGAGACAACATCTTATATCGATTGAAATACTGAGTTCAGAACCCACTTTGGTAAACTCACTTTCTACCACACAAGATTGGTTTCTTTCTTTTCTAAAACTGGATGAGAACTTATCCTGCCCTAAAATCATAGATTGAATTGAATGCATCTAAATGCTTGTCACAGACTTGCATGCAGCAAAGGCAGTGGGGAAAGAGCACCTGAACTACCAGAAAAAAAATGTATTTTCTGCTCTGTTTAATTCCCATCATTAAATATCATGCTTTTGTAATGAGCACGGCCTGCTTATAGCTCCCTTTGTTTCCACAAGAAGTGTTTATTTCTTGTCGCTTCCTAAATCAAAACAACTAAACAAAACAACCCCCTGCTAACAAGACAGGGTCTCAACTTCTAAGTAGGACACATCTTCATCTCTTCACTGCAGCTGAGCTCCCACCAAAGCCAGTAGGGACTCAGCTAAGTATAGATGAGAAAAGACTTGCAATATTTGACCCTGTATCCCTCAACTACGATCTGTAAAGCCCTTTTACAGCTCAGACACATTGAACTCTCTGGTAACAGAGTTTTCCTGACATCATTTTCTTACCATAAGTTTGACAATATTTTTACGGTGCCTGCCATGAAGCACAGTTCCTGAAATCATGGAAAGCTGTGACAGTATCAGTTTTCATTAAAAGGGGACTAGAAAAATGAAGATGCCTTTAACACTCATGGTTGAGGAGTAAGATGTTGTAAAATGTAACCCAAAGAGAACCAACAATTTCAAAAGCTAGAAGGCAAGGAGAGCGAGTCCCACATATTACTTTCCTAATCTCATTGGTTTAAGACTCATGATGTTAGGCACCTGACACTTGAGTCCTGAATGCTTCAGTTAGCAATACTACACCAACACCTCATTGCTACAAAGCGTAAAAAGAAAGTGCTTGGCAAGGAAGAAAAGGAGGATCAAAAGCAGCAGCCTGGCTGATACTAAAAAGTAATGCTAAAATATCACCAGAAACAGCCAGGCTCACCCTTTGTTTGTGGTACGTGGGGAAGCATTTATTAATAGTAGTTGTATCCATCACACATGAAGTTTTCAGCATTTTTCCCTCCTCTATTGTTTTTTTCTATGCCAATCCATATTAGTCACTGAATCAAAATTTTAGAAGTATTTAGCAGCCAGCAGCAGGGTGGCAAAATCCTGCTCTAACTTCTTCAAGCTCCTGCATCCCATTTATTGGTGGTGTGAACTATCTATCCTATGCATGTCCATGTTATCATGTCTACAATGAAGCAAATAGGAAGAGCAGAACAATAGAAGCATTTTTATTCTCTCAGGTTTTTCCACAATTTAAATCCTCACCCAGTTTTGGACTTTTGTCTCATTTTCTAAACAGGAGGTTTTTAAAGTCAACTATACTGGGTGCAGTAATCCAGCAGCATTAGTGGTTCTAATCACCTTTTTCTCCTGAGAAGATGTGTTTTGGGGAGAACTAATAGAGGAAAAATCAGGTTCCAGCTTTTAAAACAGCCTGATTACAGGAATTTGAGGGAAAAAGTGAAAAGACTGTAAAATCTGGCTGAAGTCCTTGCAAAACACTTAAATGATAATGAAACAAATCAGCATTTATTTTTTATACAGATTAAATTGAGAAAAGAGACCACAAAGACTCACTGATCCCTCACTAAACAGCTGCAGATATTCAGACTGACAATACGCTGCACCTAATGGTTAAACCAATTTCCACTCAGAAATTTTTAATCTCAATCTAAATTGTAAAGCAAATTTGAAAAAGAAAGAAGTGGATATTTGAACGGGGCCATTTGGCTTGTCCTGCTATAAGAAATAAAGTTTTTCTGCTTGTATTAATTAAATTAAACTTAAAAACAACCCTGGGAGGAATACGAAAAATTAGAAAACTTGTCTTATCTATATGTAAGCTAAAGTATTTCTATGGATTTAACAAAACAGAAAAAAAGATACTACCAGAGGTCTACCAGAGAATCATAGACACATAGAATCACAGAATTGTTTAGGTTGGAAGAGACCTTTAAGATCATCGACTCCAACCATTAACCTATCACTGCCAAGTCCACCAGTAAACCGTGTCCCTAAGCACCACATCTATATGTCTTTTAAATCCCTCCTGGGATGGTGACTCCATCACTTCCCTGGGCAGCCTGTTCCAGGGCCTGACAACCCTTTCAGTGAAGAAATGCTTCCTAAAACGGTGATCCTTCATTGGTTTCGATGTGACACAGGAAAATTATTCAAAGATTTATTTCAGGTTTTAAAGCAGTTTCTGACAGTACAAAGGTATCTGCAGAGCTTCAGAACTTTGCATTTGAAATTCACAGTTTATAAAGAATCATAAGTCCAAAATCCTTAATTATGTAGCCATTACTTCTACTGCAGGAAAATGTACTGCTATAATGAAGAATTACAGAAGAACCACCTTCCTCTAGCACTTTCTAACTTCAGACATTTAATGGGTAGGTTTAGGCAGGATCACTTGCCAATGAAGCACATGTTAGTCCTACAGTCACCTGTACAAGCAGAAAACAAATAACCCCATTTGCATGCCTGATGGCAATTAGGTATCTGCTCACAGAAGCAGCTGCTTTACCCTTTTTCGCTCTAATAGAGGAACCGCCCGGAAATCCCTCCCCACTAACCTCAGCCACCATGACTGCATACAAAAAGCTAGATAGGCCTAAGGAAAGTCAGATCCAGAGTTAATATATCAGTGGGAGCGCAGTCCTTAGGGGTACGGACAATGTCCCCTTCCACTAATAGAAAACTATATACTGTACTGGACATAAATTCCTCATAGATCTGTGGCATACCCATCCCATGGTAGTAGCTGAAAATCAGACCTAAAATCCAGAGGTCACAATGTCAGAGACTAAAATGATAAAATTGTACATCAGAGAGAAATACTGAAAAGAGATAAGAATTAATATTTCTTGCTTGATACAAAAAAATCCCAACAAGACACTGATTTTTGTTTGACTGCCCAATCTACACTCCTCAGATGGTACCACTGGGCTATTTTCATAGCATTCAACAGAAAAAGCCACTATAACTATACTGTCCTGCTTACATGCCCCTCAACTCTCCAAGTACGTCTTTCACTTGCTTTCACTCCATTTTAACTAATTGGGGGAAAAAAGAAAAAGAGAAGTGTTAAGTTTCAGTGCTTCCAGAAGATCACAGTTGTGACCTCTTAAATAGGATTTAGAAAAGCTGGCACCTCAGTCCCTTCCTCAGATCTAGATCTTAACCTTCAGTGGAGATGCTGAAAACAGTGATTCAATGTGCAAAAATAGTACAGAAATGTATACACTTCATATACATGTGGAGCAAGGAGGTAAATAGTACAAGCCTTTCTCTAGCTGTTCCACAACCACATCTCACTTTCAGAAAAGCAGCCGTCACTGCAAGGAAAGATTTGTAGCACAGGATATAACTCATCATGAGCAAAAATGGGGATCTGAGCCATAACATTTTAATTTAAGACATATTCAAAGGTAAAGAGTTACTCTGTTCTGACTGAACTTTAGATAAGCATGCACTGTGCCATGGTTTTGGTCTACTCACAACATACCTCAAATTTCCACTGCAGTAGGAGGAAAGAGAGAAAGGGAGAGAAGAAAAGAAAGGGGAAGAGAGAGAGAGAGTTTGGTTTACAGGAGGTGTTTTATTGTGTCGATACCCAAAGGCTGGATTCAATAAAACCTCCATCTGGCTCTCACACAGAGCAGTCTCCTCTAAGACCTCGCAGCAGCTCTCCTCACCTCCAGAGTCAATTTTTGGAGGCTTGTGAGAGTTTGCATGAGCTTCCCTCCTGCCACAGCAGGACAGGGCTTTTTATTGAGTCAGACCCATAGAAAGCATCTTACACTTATTTCAGAGACTAAGGGTGACTTCAAACCCAGAGGATGTGCCAAGTGTGCTTTAAAAACTTGGCTTCAGAGAATCAACTATTCCCCATGTGCCAGAGTACAAATAAAGCTCAAGTAGTTGCTGAAACACTGCGCGTAGAGTTTACTGAGCGAGGTTCCCCAGCTTTGCTTACAGAGGGGGCCAGACAAGCCGTTTATGACGGTCTCTTATGCCCTTACATTCTACAAATACATTTCCATCCACCCCTATGAAACTCCAGTCAACAACCTTTTGTGTGACTGAATCAGGACATAGGTTAAAAATGCTCAGAAATACATGAAGCTCTGTCCTGCTGCCGTTATTTCTGATCTATCACATACTCAGGTACCAGGCCTATACACACAAAGAAGAGCCCAGAAAGACAGTGAGATAAATGATAGACACGTCAATAAACAGAACCAATTAATTAAGTGGATCTGATAGATGCTTAGTCCTTTCTCAAGTGAAATAAATATCAACTCTGAGGAACTAATTTTTTTTCCTTATATTGTAAGATTTGATTAATAAATCTTTGTTAAAATACTTTAAAAAAATCAAGCAGCATTTTAATTTTTGAGTAAGTTATTTCCTTCTTTGTTAATTCCCACATAGCCCTTCTCCTCCTGAAAGTTCATTTTATAGCTGGCATTTTGGCTCCCATTTTGTTTCACAGCAAAGACACATGGACAGACAGTAACAGAAAAACCTATTCCTTTCTTAACAGATAACACTCGTGTCTTGTTACAGAATTTTCAGGCTGTAAATCAACTTGAAAAGCTAATTTAAGGATATTCACTTGCACTATTCAGGGCTGTATAAACATTCCAAATTCCAATTTTTCATAAAGACATATGTGAACATTTAAAAAGGATTTAAAGAGCTATTTTGCAGTTAAGAAGATCTAGATCTAGCATTTTATTTTTCTTCAATGAGATTATCATGTAATATTAATATACAGAAAAAATATTTCCAGTGCCTCTATGTATTTATGAGGTCCTAAGGGACAGCAGAATTCCTTTAGCTGAGAGGAAGACTCGAAGAAAGTGCAAGAATAAGACCGACTGTTGAAACATCAAATACACGACAGAATTCGTTCATACACTGCCATTTCTGCGAAAGTGCTGTGGTGTTGGTTTTCACTGTATCTGCTAGTTTAATTGTTTCTGCCTGTTCATTTCTTTGTCCGCTGAAACCACTAGCCTAAGGGAGATTTAAAAATCAAAAGGTAGGACCGAGGTTGAACAGGAAATGAACACTGGTGTTGCGGCGTTATTAAAGTAAAAAGTTCAGAAGTGGCTCTAGGAACTAGTGTATTAGTACATGGTTTAAGTGCCATCTCCCTCTCTCCCTGCTCTTTTTGTTGTTGGGTCGCTGCTGCAAATAAAACCAAAATCCGCGTGGCAAAGCACCCTGAAAGGGTAAGGACGTGTCCTCGGGAGCGTTTCCCAGCCTGCATGCACCAAGGACCTCTAATGAAAAGATCTGCATTCGATTTGGTGCCATCGCAACCGCCTATTTTCCCCGTGTATCCCTTACCCATGTGGGAGTTTGTGTAGACAGAAAGCTCGTACCGAGCAAGAGAGCAACACGCGGATTTCTATTTGCGGTGGGGGAGCGCAAAGTGAACTTCCAAAGTTCAGAGCTCCTCACCCCTGCGGGCTGGGTACAACGCCAATGACACACTTAATGAAAATAAACAGAGCTGGCATTAGAATCCATGCGAGGAATGTTTTTTTCCCCCCCTTTTTAAGTGCACTCTATCTTTCTCCTCCGCTATCTCTCTTTCCTTTTTCTCTGATCTCCAGGACAAAAGATTCAACAATCAGAGATTCAAACCCCAAGCAAGGAGGATATGTACTTAAAATACCACATGGCCAATAAAACCTATTTTACAACATATCTCACCTTTAACAAGCAAATTGACCAATGTAAGCAAAAAACTGACCCAAAATCCTTTTATAAAATAGCCAAAAAGCCCCTAACCTCAATTACAGCTATTTAAACAGCCGTACAATTATCAAAAAAATACTCAGATTTTTAAAAATCACAATACTGGGAGTTTCACCGCAAAAACGTGCTCACTAAACAAAAGGTATGAGGCCACAGATTTCAGGAATTAATTTGGGTTAATTCAAATGGCAAAGATGAGGTAGGCAAAATAACAAGCAATTACCTTTTCCTGCCTTTGAAGAACAATGAATTTGGGACTGGTCCAACTTCAGAAAGAGTGATTACAGATTTTATGCTCAGACAGACCTCTACCTTTTTAACACATACAACATATGTGTGCGTACATGCACGCTCTACATGTAGTTTTTATGTACATACACTTATCCGTATTCTATAACACTCTGCACTTGAAGGATTAATTAAAGTTAAAATTCAATTATTTATTACATGCCCTGCTAATTATTTTTGAAGCCCTATAAAGAAAGCAGGAAAGCTAACCAACACAAGACATAATTAAGCAGAAAGGCAGCATTTGTGTGGTCACTTGGTGAATTCAACATACAAAACATTTATCATTTAACCATTTCCTTTATATTGTGCATCAGGGTGGAAGGGTTTGAAAGCAAGGCAGAATTACAAATTTGACTTAAATATATTTTTGAGGAGGAAATATCTATTTCTATGAGTATCGACAATCACTTTAGGGGATAATAAGCAATGTTAAATAAAACATGTAGCTAAATAGGCATTAAAGGCCTTTTACATACTTGGAAGAAAAGAAAACAGTTTTTTTCCCTTTTTTTCCTTTCTTTTTTT
>JMFS01111892.1:0-17760 GCA_000699545.1 Podiceps cristatus | reverse complement strand
ATTCAGTTACCACCTGGGTTTAACCCTTTCAGACAGGAGAGACCCTGGGGGGTTCAGGCTATTTGGGGCCAACGGGAAGGACGATGGTGGAGATGCACCGTGGGGATGTAGTTGGTGGGGGCTGTTGGGGAAGGTGATCCTGTGGGAAAAGCACGTTTGGTAGATCTGGGAGGTGCAGCTGGAAAGCAAAGGGTGGGAGCGAGGCTTTTGCAGTAAGCAGCGTTTGGAACCACTGTGTCTGGGAGGAAAGCTGGGCAGGACTGAGCTCAAGCTGGTCAAAAAACCACCAGGAACTTGAGATGCGTAAACCGCTTTGAGACTGGGGACTTTGTCCCTTCAGGGTTCTGTCTTTAGCGGGTTTAACTTTGATATTTAATCTTTCATTTTCTTGTCTTTCAAACTTTGTGCCCGTGTTTGAGGTTAATTCCTGCGAAACACCAGGCGCCACCCTGAGCCACGTACACCGCGTGCTCGGACAGGTCCCATTGGAAGCCGTGCTCAAGCGCTCGCTCGGGAGCTCGGGCCTGGGGGTGAGGAGGGATGAGGAGCCGGGCGGACAGGCAGCTCCTGACCTAGGGATGTACCCAGTGGTGAGGGAGCAGCTCTGGCTCCAGCGGGCGATGTGGGGGCGGACGGGGCAGATCCAGCCTTCGCCAACTGGAGGAGGTCTGCAAGGGACCGTCATATCACAAAATCACAGCGAGGAGAACTCCTACGGAGAACGTAGCCTCCCAGTTTGAAGGGAGGTGCCAGCTGATGGCTTTCCAAAGCCAGCTCCTCCGGCCTCTCCCCCTTTCTCAGTGGAGATACCCACTTCCATAGGTCAGAGCGGTGAGGATTCACTGGAGCCCAGTAGCCATCCAAGAGGTGACCCAAGTGATGAGCCAAGCAGGTATGCACTTACCTGGCGGCTTTCAGAGCGGGTCGCACCACCCTGACCCTGCTCCAGGAACATGGCATGCTGCATGAGGATGGGCTCGGGGCCCCTGCAGCTGCCTCCTCGTGCACCTGGGTACTTTCATCTCCCTGCTTTCCAGGGAGAGGGCTGCCAGGTGCTTTCCCGTGGAGCTGGGGCTTTGTCCCTGCCTGTCCCGATGATGAGACCTTTGGGATGGGTTCTTCTGCAGCTCTTCTGTGTGGGTTGCCCCACGCTGTCAGGAGTCCCCTGACATAAGACAGCGACCAATGCCCAGACAGAGGCTGTAGGTCCCATTCAAGCACGCTGAAGCCACCGTGTACTCAGGAAGGTCCAGGAATTGAATTAAGAATTAAGAAATAGCTTTTTTAAAAAAATAGAATTAGAAAAACAAGAAAAGCAGAAATGCAAAGCAGCCTGCTTGCACAGGAGGGTTGTTCAACAGGATGAAACCTTGGGATCGTGTCCTCCTGGAAGAAGTGGCAATCCTGGCGATCTACAGGCATTGCACAAGCACGTGAGGGAGTCGTGCTGGGGTCTGTGGCAATGGGACTGAATGCTTCAGCACGTGAGCTCCCTGTGAAGGGAAAGACTTTCTGTGATAAGCTGTAATATCACACGCCCTTGTACAACATCCTCTCATGAGAGCTGGGACCTGTAAGGACACGGATGAGAACTGGTGTGTCTTTGTGCTCGGTGCTGTGTCAGGTCCTGAGCAGGTGCTGGAAAAGGGTAGGAGCACACAGCTGGGGAGAAGCAGGAAGGGAGGAATAGCTGAGGCTCTTCCCCTCTGCAGCTACATCGGCTCAGCTGCACAGGGATCTTGGCCATGGAGCTCATTTTGCTCATGCAATTTCTTGTGTATGCCTTGGAAGGAGGCATGGGGACCCGGCAGGTGGATTTGGTGGCCCAGGTGTCCATGAAAGCAGGTCTCTGTTCCTAGCACTCCATTAGGTAGGATGTAGAGGCAGCACTATTCATAAATGTCCTAAAAGCAATACATGGATTAATGCTCCAGGGAATGTGAGAGCTGGTTCATGGCAATGTCCATTTCCCAACAGTGAGTGGGAGTGACAGTGCTCACCACAATATCCTTTTCATGACAATAAAGGTCTGACTTTGAGTGATGAAAACAAGAATGTACATAGCTGAAGACTATCCTTAAGTCACCTCTCGAGGGCCTCGCTAGACGCAGGTGTCAGGGAAATACAGGATGTTTCGTGCACGCTCAGCACACTCGGCCTCATCCTGAGGAAAGGGGCGTGCTTGGTCTGGAGCGAAGTCAAGAGCTGTTTGCTCTGTCTACCTGGGTCACCTCTTGGAGCTGTGAAGGCTGAAGTGATGTGCAGGGGGTGACCATGCCTAAGGTGACAAGGGAGGCAGGAAGGAGAGCTTGAACACCTTCAATGTGTAGGCGTGGGCCTAAGGCGGGGGGGGTGTTGTCCTTGGTCCTCACCTGTTAATGGTGAAGGAGATGCTGGAGTGACAGGAGGACAAGCAGCAGAAGACATGCAGATGCCTGTATTGCTTTTGGAGTAAGTCAATGTCCCCTCTGAGAGGAACCTGGGCATGATTCTGGGCAGAAACTGTTAACCCAGCACAGCCAAGGCCACCACTAAACCATGTCCCCAAGCGCCACATCTCCACGGCTTTTCAATCCCCCCAGGGACGGTGACTCCCCCCTGCCCTGGGCAGCCTGTGCCAGGCCCTGACAGCCCTTTGGGGAAGAAACATTCCCTTATATCCCACCTAAACCTCCCCTGGCACAACTTGAGGCCGTTTCCTCTTGTCCTGTCGCTGTTACTTGGGAGAAGAGACCGACTCCCCCCCAGCTCCAACCTCCTTTCAGGTAGTTGTAGAGAGGACCCTCTCATCCATTTCAGGTTGCATGGGTGGAATTGGTCTAGACCTGGCCCTTTGCACCCTGCGTAGTCCTCTACCCTCCAAATCCCAGGTCACACGCTTAGTGTCCCCACACAGGCACGTGCCCGTTTGCAACACCCTGCTGTGCTGCACACACAGCTTTGGGGGCTGTGGCACCACTGGGACGTTACTCCAGGCTCTGTGAATGGGACAGAAGCGTAAGAAATGACTGTGATATCCCCTGGCCCCAGGCATGACACAGGAGGAGAACCAGCCCCAGGAGACACAGTGGGGATGCGCACAAGTGTGGTCTCTCCATGAAGACGTGAGCCGCTCTGTGCCGCTGGGACCTGGGCTCAGTTCTCACTCTCCAGCATGGTTGCCTTCAGCAGAATAGATATAAGCACTAGGGAGGGGGAAACGATGGAGGGGAGAAAGGCAAAAAGAAGGAATTGGGGTGCCAAGGAGATTAGAGGAAAGCAGAGGAGGAACAACTCTCTCTGCCCTTTCCTTTATCCCACATATGAGAAGACATGGGGAGAAAGCAGTACAGGTGGAGGGAGGAGGTGATGCTAGTGGGGCACCTGCCTCTGTGAGACCCATGCAAAGAGGTACAGGGAAGGGAACGGGAAGAGTTAAAGAGCAAAAGTTGTGCCTTCAAACCCCGGGAGGGGAAGGAAACCCCTTGCATTCAGGGAAGCACGAGCATTGACCCAGACAGGGCCCAGAACATAATCTGCTTGACTTCCCATCGCCGACAGTGGACCGAAGGTGGCTGGATTTGTTGGCAACGGGTTGCGCCGTCTCTGCGAATGGTGTGAAATAGCACTTCCTTTTGTTTGCTTTAAGCCTGCTGCCAGGCTATCTTGGGACCTTCCAGTTCCTGCCGAGTGGGAAGGCTGTTGGCTGTCCTCTGGCCCAATATCGTGCCGTCCAGAAGCACAAAGACTTGATTTGAATTGGCCCCATCCGCGGGAAGTTGTTGCATTGCGACTGACCAAAGGCCGGCTGCCCCGATGCCTCGAGCTGCCGCAGATTTGGCTTCTCATGCCCTGGTTGTAGGTGTTTGCTTTGCTGGGAAAATTGCCCCGAGGTGCTGATGATAAAAGCTGGGTTCTTGGTTTTCTCTGCAGCACCGAGGAGGTGGCAGGGATGGAGACGGCGGGGAGGCTGCCGCTGGGGGAAGCCCATCCGCATCTGTGATCCCTGCCAGATGCTGGTGGAGGCTGAGTTCAGTCTAACCTGAGCCCTTCCACCAACCCTGCCCCTGGGCAAGCCAGACCTTGTTGCTGGCTGTCCCCTCTTCTTCTCCTGATTATGGGTATTAAGAGGCCAGCTTTGAGAAGCAAAGTTCCTGCTGGAAGCACAGCCTGGTGACAAAAAGGAGCCAACATAAACACCTGGCAAGCTTTCCTGGCCAAGTTTCACACCTAGAATAAATCAGAACATCTTCCTTCCTGCTCAGGCAGCCCCCAAGGAGCCGCTTGTTTCTGCCACACACACTTCTTTCCAGGAGAAAACTTGCTTCCTCTGGAAAGTTCACACGATGAAACCTTTTATTTTAGACTAGCCCACTCAACCGTGGTTCCGGCCAAGGGCTGGGAACAGGGAATGCTGGTCCCTCTCCTGTACTGACTTCAGGCACCCTTAGCCCAGGAGGTCTCTGCATCTGTTGTTAATTAGGGCACCACAGTGAAAAAAAA
This sequence comes from Podiceps cristatus, assembly GCA_000699545.1. NCBI lineage: Eukaryota > Metazoa > Chordata > Aves > Podicipediformes > Podicipedidae > Podiceps > Podiceps cristatus. The sequence goes on along the minus strand of JMFS01111892.1, from coordinate 13,278 downwards.
AAAAAACAACAAAAAGAAAACTCACAAACAGCTCAGGATGAGGACAAACATCCTCCCACCCCTCCCAGTGATGGAGCTTCTTTGGCTTTATGCAACCTGGTGTTTGGTCATTGTCCAAACAGCTATGGCCTCAGGTGGGAGAGAGAAGGTCCTCTCAGTCTGTCTTCCTTCAGATATCCCATTGACAAGCTCGCTGGCTTCAGAGAGGTAGAGTTGCCCTGATATGCCAAGTTTGGTGGTCCTTGATTTTATTTTGCTTTGAAAGAATGATTCATTGCAGGAGAGGATGAGGACTGTGGTGATGAATTCACCTAGATTTTGGAACAAATCCATAAGGAAATATCCAGTGCTCTGTGCTCCTATGGAGGAAAATCACATCATCTGCAAGACAAGTGGGTGCCTCACCAATGCTCCCTCTGCCCTCTAGTTTCTCTTGGTGATCCCCGTCCCACCCAGCTCGTTTCAGCTGCTGAAGTGTAAGCGCCAAGTGCTATTTGATGTGACCTGGGATATCCCGTCTGTCCTCCGGTTGCTGGCCCAGAAGGACACGGGTCTCTTGCAGGTTCTTAGGCATCTCGGATCCCTGTGACTCTGAAAATGGCAAAGGCCTGGCAGGCCTGCTCTAAGAGGAGTGGTTAGGCAGGCCAGGACTCCTTAGCTTGGGAAAGAAGAGAGGAAATACAGCAGGTCCGGCATGACAGGGAGACGTGGGAGGGAATGACTCGTTGTTCATTCAGAAGTGATTTCTTGGACAAACTTCTGGCCAAAGTTTGGGGAGGGGGATTCTTGGACACCTACACCAGAGCTGCAGCTGTGCATTTTGCATTGCTGGAGAGGATTACGTGTGCTGGTGCAAGAGCAAAGCAATCCTCTTGTTCAGCTTTCCATCGTGAATCATGGAATCATAGAATTGTCAAGGTTGGAAAAGACCTCTAAGATCATCGAGTCCAACCGTTAACCCATCACTGCCAAGTCCATCTATACCGTGCCCTCAAGCACCGCATCTCTCCGTTCTTTAAATACCTTCAGGGATGGAGACTCAACCCCTTCCCTGGGCAGCCTGTTCCAATGCCTGACCACCCTTTCGGTGAAGAAGTTTTTCCTAATATCCTACCTAAACCTCCCCTGGCGCAGCTTGAGGCCGTTTCCTCTCGTTCTATTGAGATGAAATCTGGTGATTTCCAAAACACCCTCAAATACACTTCCAGGCAGTGAGCTCTGTGTCAGCCCAGTCAAGCTTCAAAGCAGAAGGAGGAAGGCACAACAAATTCAATGATTTTTTTTTTTTTTTTTTTTTTTTTTTTTTCTTTACGTTGACAGAATACTAATAGGAGACATCGTATTGTACTCCTTCGGAAGAGGGGTAACTCCACGCTCCTCCCTGAGAGAAGGGGCATCGGGAGGTTCAGCATCCTGCTGCACTTACAACATTTTCACACCTCCGGTGAAAGCTGACACAAGGCTGCCAAGTGATATGATAAAGGAGGACATTTTTTTGTTGTTGTTCTTGTTCTTTGACAAAGTCTTCCTTCTGAATTACCTGGTGATGTAAGATCTTAAATTTGGAATGACCTTAAAAGCTGCTTTAGTCTTCTCCCTGCTTGATCAGGAGGGAAGCAGTGATTTCATAGCAAATCTCTTTAAAGGACTGCTCTCCTGTCAACAGCAGCAGCAGAAAGCAGTGAGGAGGAATATGGGTTTTCTGTCACCGGCAATTTTTGCCTCATTTTAGAACAATGTATTCCTTGTCTTAGCTATTAGCTCGAGTGATTAACTTGTTGTCAGTGATTTATGACTCCTCTTAAGCTATTGCCAGGGTTATTGCACTGACATCATCAAATTGCTCCACTTAAGAGCAGGCAGAGCCAGCAGACAAGCATCCTGACTAGTTGCTGCTGTTCCAGGCAGGATTTGCTGAAATGTCGATGATGTGAATGCAGAGGTTGAGTTTTCTCACCCATTCCTTCCCCGTCCTGCAGTGACGGTCCGAGCTCTGGTGTCGGAGCGTGAACTTCTGCTTCACCATCGCAAAGTTCCATCGGTGGTTTCCGGGGGAAGCGAAGGTAAAGACGAGGAGCCAGGAGCTACATGCTGCCAGTACGATTAGATGCAGCCAGCAGCTGACAGCCCTCAGGCCAGGAGCAGAAAGTGGAGCATCCTAAAATTGGCTCCTCCTGGCACCCCTGAAAAGGGGCCCCCGTAGCTGCTGTGCGGAGCAGTTACCTGAGGCAGAGATGGACTCGTAGCAGCTCTCGCTGGGCCCTGGGCGGGTTTGTGCTCACAGCTTGAGGCAAGGCTATGTCAACCTCCGACAAGCGCAACTTGATGGGATGGCTGATAGACCTGTGCTGGGCTAGATTTTTGCACAATTCACACCAGGCACCACACCCTTTACAAGGAAAGGCTGTGATCTGACTCCTGGCATGAATTTCCGGGCTGCAGCTGTGGATGAGCGAGGAACTGGCATTACTATTCTTTCGTCGTCCTGAATCTCTGTTCCTCTGGGTCTTCTGTCCCATTCGGGACCATGAACTATCTTGTAGGCAGGTCTCTGGTGGTTTTGCTCTTGCTCCATTTCCCACTTGGTGTTCTCTGCTCCATCCCGGAGCTTGAATACCCTCTGAAGCAAGTCTCTGTGCCACTGTCACTGATCACAAGTCTTACGAGGAGCGGCTGAGGGGCTTGGGGTTGTTCAGTCTGCAGAAAAGGAGGCTGAGGGGAGACCTGATGGCTCTGTACAACTCCCTGAAGGGAGGTTGCAGAGAGGCGGGTGTGGGTCTCTTCTCCCCAGTAACAGGCGATAGGATAAGAGGAAACGGCCTCAAGTTGCACCAGGGGAGGTTTAGGTTGGATATTAGGAAACATTTCTTCCCTGAAAGGGTTGTCAGGCCCTGGAACAGGGATTTAACAGACGGGTAGATGAGGTGCTTGGGGACATGGTTTAGCAGTGGTCAGGCAGGGTTGGACTCGATGATCTTAAAGGTCCTTTCCAACCGAGGGATTCTGTGATTCTATGATCTGAGCGGTTCTCCAGCGAATGGCAGAGAGGAGGAAGAGATGGGGGCTGCAGAGGGTCTCTGGTAAGATCAGGGCTGGACAAGCTCTTGGAAATAACCATCTTGTTCTTGTCATTGCATCTTGTTCCCACTCTTCTGGCTCTCCTTCTCCTCTCTCTTCTGCAGATTCCCTCCTTCCTGGTTTCCTGGTGGGAACAGGTGATGGTTGAGCTGGAAGCTCATCCATACGGGGTGAAATGTTTGCAGTGCCTGCAGCACGCAGCCGGTGGAGTCACCGGCATTTGCCATATGAATCCTCCTTCCGGTCCTTAAATGGATGGGGGCCAGGCCTGGCAGACCTGGACAGGCAGGGTCTGAGGCTCTCACTGCTCTGTGAGCTGCACAGCAAATGTTCATCCATCTGGGGTGCCAGCAGAGGAATATGGCCCCCTGTCATCACAGCCTGTTGGCTGGGCTTGCCAAGAGGGAAAGCAAGCAGGAGGACATTGCTGCAAAGGACGTGCCTCCTCCTTCCGTCCGTGGGCTGCTCTCCCGCAGTGCTTCCCTCCTCATTCAGGGCGGTTGCACAGCTCCTGCTGCGTTGTCTCTTTACCCATCTCCTCCCACTCTTCTCTCACTCCAACAGAAGTGACTTCAAATACAGCCCAAAACGTAGCCCGTGCGCCCAGGCTGGGAATACTTGGTCTGGAGGAGACAGTCTGAAGGGGTCCTGGAGATGGCTGTGGGTGGTGCCACCTCCTGAGGAGCTCCGTTGGAGTCCCGCACTGATGGGACACGTCATGGACCACAGCCTTCTCTGCAGCTGTGGGCACGCGCCCCTCTCCCACCTCTGCCGCCCAGACCTAAGGAGGGTTCACATTCCTCCACCATCGCACCCTCCTCCCCACAGCCCGGCCCCCTGGCTTCATCCTGCTCCCTCTGAAAGCAGCCCGATCCAGGGTTTGCGTCATAGCCTGGTGATCCTGCATCAAATGAGCTGTGGCCTTGCTCCGAGCCGGCATCTCTGATCCGAGCAGCCCCTCTGTTCCCAGATCAATCATTCCTCCTTTTCTAGGGGTTAAGTCCTACCCACTCCCTGCTCCTTAGCCATCACAGACTGCAGGCAGGAGAAGATGTTGAAGCAGGACGTTGGGGCCATGCAGAAGCTTGGGGTGATGGATTCAAGGTCACGTTGAGTACAGCTTCTCTCCACCGCCCATCAGCCAGGGCTTTGCTGCCCTGTTCTCACTGGGACCTGCTCGGCCGCGGCAGCACGGGACAGCTCTGCAGCAGGACGCCGGCTATTTTCTTTTCAGGGCGGACACCTTTGTCCAAATAAATCTTCTGAGATAAACCTTGCTGCCATTCACCCCTGGGTCACCGCTTCAAACAGCCCGAGGTTATCAGGTCCAACCTGGGCCAAGGTTGGTAGAGGAGCTGAACATGGTCACATCCGGCACCTGTTGGGTGGTTGGGGGTGAAGCGAATGGGTGGTTCCTCCATGTGCCCGGTGGATGGGCAGCCCTCTTGCATCTCTATCCCACGGCAGGACTGCCAGGAGGCTGGTGTCATTGCTGCCAGTCCCCGCAGAAGAATTAAGGGCTGACTCAGAAGCAGCTTGCACGATGTCCCTGCCTTCGCTCCAGGCTGTTCCTGCCGCAGCTGGAGCCTCCTGGCTTCACCTCACTCACTTCTAAACATATATTGAACCCAGCCAACCTCCCACCCCTCCAGGGGAGCTTCAACCTCATGGAAGAGCCCAGGGGACACATTTCCAGTTTATTACTAACTTTCTGTGAAACCACAGACCCATCCCAGCCACTGCATGCCTCAGTTTCCCTAGGTGTATATTGGAGGCTGTTTCAGCCCTGTGCTCTTCAGCCCAAGGTGGGCTGTCTCCTGCTAAGTCACTCACACTGCTGAGCATGTCGAGGGGCTCAGCACTCCTGAGGACAAGTGGTGGCTGTCAGATTATCATCACTACGGCAGATGGCAGCTCCTCCTGCAATGGGCACGGGTGAAGTTGTCCAGCAAGCCAGCAGATCATTTTTCTCACCTTTCTGCTGCTGATCCCCATCTTTGCCAGCTCAGAAGGTGTCTGGCATCCCCCCATCTCCTAGGGCCAGCGATGTAAATGCCAGGCTGATAAAACACCTTGGTTCAAGAGAAGCTATTGAGGTTTACACTCCAATTGAGACTGAAGGCACGGCATGCAGTGGTTAGAGTAACATCTTCAAAATAAACCAGGAAAAGGCTGCTGTGATGTCCCCTGCCCAGAATTCCTGCTCATCTGATCTGGGTAGGGACCCACTGAGGGATGTGAATGTAGAGACAGCAAGGGAGCATCAGTGGGAGCACCAGAAGCTCTTCCTGCACTCGGTGATGCGGTGAAGGCATTTATTTGGTCTCGGTACAACCCTGGCTTCTTTTTATGAAAAACCTAAAGGACTGAAATCTGTCTAATAAACCAAGAACCCTGAGGTCAGGGTGAAGTTTGTTCCCATGGAGAGTGGGGCTCAGTCCAGTCCAGCAGCCACAGGCTGTTGGAGGTGCCCTAGGATCTGCTGGCCTCCAGCTGTGGTGGGTCTCCCACGGGACCTTGGACACGGGCAGATGTTTACGGTATTACAGAGCATTTTGTATATCACCAGGCATCTTGCAGGGAGCCAGCTGACCCCTAAATCCAAAAGACTGTGCTCTGTCATCCAGCTGCTGGGCTGAATTCATCAGCCGCTCCTGGTGGCTTCTCATCTCCAAAAATGTACTTTGGGTCAAGCTGGAAGAAGCAGCAGCAGAGGGAGCTGGTCGGCTGGTGGATGGTTGAAAATTATTGCTTAAAAGGTGTTTTTGTTTCACTGAGCAGCACTTCAGGGGCTGAGAAGGACTTGGCCTGGAAATATTGCACCCTGCTGCTGTCACTGGGCCGGATCCTGAGTGGTGACTGGGAAAATGACCTTCTGTCCTTGCAAATAAATCTGGGAGGCGGCGGTGGGATTGCAGAGCCCGACCAAGGAGCTGCTTGAAGGCAGCAAACGGCGAGCTGTACTCCATGAGTACAAGAAGTCCGTCAGCACAGCCTGTACTTGGTAAATAACCCCCATCCTGCATCGGTCTCACCGAAGGGCAACCTTGGAGCTTGGCTACCAGCTTTAGGGCTAAATCTTACCGGGGCCCATTAGAGGGGAAGGAAGGTTGGACGTGGGAGGTGATTTTATTTCTGCCTGATTTAGCTTCGCAGGTCTGGCTGAGGCAGCATTCTGGATCCCCCTGGGAGGGGTGTGATCCTGCAGGGAGGGCATCCTCCAGCAACACCGCTCCAGATTTGCCGGGTTTCCCAGAAAGTGGCATTTTGTCTCTCTGGAAGGAGAGGGTTGCTTAAGCTCCTCTGGACTGGGCTCTTTTCTACTTCATTTGAAAAAGCATTCAAACTAAAGATGCCTCTCTCCTTTGCAATCAAAATCCTTTCAAGATTATCTCTCTCCTTTTCAGAAAGCAGATGTTGGCAGTAATCTTAATTTCACCTCATTGAAATCTGCGTTGATTTTCTTTTTATTCTGTTCTCTTTTTTTTTTAATCACATACTTTAAATTACAGAGTGGAAGGATTGCTCCACAACTTCGGAAGATGTTTGTGGCTCACAAAAACCCCAAAAATTCAGTCCCCTGATTCTGCTGTAAATCTGTGTGATCTTGGTAAATTTTTAATACATCAACCATTGATAGTCTATTAAGGCTTAGGTCCTTTGAATGAATAGCCATTCCATCAAGGGACTTTAAGTACTTCAGGATTCGGGTCTAAATCTGTCCTTGCTTTGCCTTTGCTTGTAATAATTCCCCGTTGCTGTAAAATGATATAGAAACTACTCCACCTCCCGGTGGGCTCTCGGGAGGATTTGTCCATGTCTGCTGGAGATGCTCCGGGGTCGATGGAGCTCCCACTTAGGCAGCGAGGCCTCATGTGAAGGGTGTCCCCTTGGTCACATCCCCTAAAGTGGCTGGTACTCCCTGTCCCGTGATGTCTCCTCGGCAGAGGAGACGTGGTTTGGGGCAAAGAGGTCCCAGGATGGATTTTGCTCTGATGTGGAGGCTTATAGACATCTCCATCCAGCTCCTGCACATCTGCAATTTCTGCACTTTCAGAGAAGGCTTTTCATTTGCTTAAACTTGAGCCCCTTTTTGGGCTTTGAGCAGTGAAAGCAGGTCAATATCTCGTGAACCTCCTCCCTACGGATGGGCGTGATTTGCTGCTATACTGCAGCTTTCTGTGCTGGATCTTTATCACCCACTTCCCCCTCTCCTCTCCTTATTCCCACCAAGAGAACATTAAGTCCTGCCACAGGCAGAGATCCATCAAAGGTTGTAACTGCTGTGGATGTTTCCTTAAGTGTCTTATTCAGAAGATGATGAGGCTTGAGTGCTTCTCCTAATGGAGTCACAATTCAAAGTTACTGGTGTGCTCTTAACTAATAAACTTGCAATTGCAGACCAGAATAATCAGGTAATCAGGTAAAATTGCTTTTGAAGGGTGAGAATGCATGAGCCTGGGGTTGAGATTTGCTTCCCTTCCCCCTTCTCCTTGCTCCTTAAGTAGGGAGCCGGAGATTTTGCCCGATGGGGGCCTCAGAGGGGAGAGGGAGGGAGGAGCATCCTCGCCTTGCTGTAGTGGTGGCTCTTTTTGAAGCATTTGGGGTTCAAATGGAATTTGACACTGGTTGCAAATTGTGATTATAGGGCAGATAGGAAAGGGACCTCTCCGAGGCACTGTGAAAGCTTCGCTCTGGGCTTCATCCAGCAGGTCTCTAAGCCCTCCCCCGTGGTGCCAGGTTCCCCCTTCCCTGGAGAGGAGCACGCTCAGCACCCCGAGGAGAGGTGCGCAGCACTGCGAGGGGAGGAGCGGGCCGGGAAACGGGGCTCCCACAGTGAGCCTGGTGGCCCTCAGCCTTTCATCCATGTTGTCTGAAGCACCTGTGCTTCACCAGGGGGTATGTGAGCTCCAGAGAGAGCTGGGAGAGCCTGATCCCGGTCGCAGAATCATAAAACCATAAAATCATTAGGGTTGGAAAAGACCTCTAAGATCACCGAGTCCAACTGTCAACGCAACCCCGCCACCCGCCTACTGAGCCACATCCCAAAGCGCCACATCAACATGTTTTTTGAACACCTTCAGGGATGGTGACTCCCCCACTGCCCTGGGCAGCCTGTGCCAGCGCTTGACCACTCTATCAGTAAAGAAATGTTCCCTGATATCCCACCTAAACCTCCCCTGGCACAACTTGAGGCCGTTTCCTCTCGTCCTGTCGCTGTTACTGGGGAGCAGAGACCGACCCCCCCGGCTCCAGCCCCCTCTCAGGGAGCTGCAGAGAGCGAGAAGGTCTCCCCTCAGCCTCCTCTTCTCCAGGCTGAGCCCCCCCAGCTCCCTCAGCCGCTCTCCCAGCACTTGTGCTCCAGCCCTGCCCCAGCCCCGCTGCCCGGCTCTGGACACGCTCCAGCAGTCAGAGACAACCCTTGGGGTAACGCCAGATTTTGTCTTGAGAGTGGGTGAAGAGCTGTCCTCATGGGTGGGAAATACTCCGGTTCCTCCAGCTGGATAAATCCTGAGCGATCGGCAAGAGACAGTGAGGGAGGGGCTTTTTATGCTGCAGAGAAATGACTTGGTGGGACACCTGGGTTTACAGCTGTGGGCTGAAGTGCCACGTCGAATGGGGCTCGGTAGGTGACAAAATGCGAAGTGTTAACTGGTCTACATGCAGAAAAGGCCTCCTCTCGCTGCCAGGGCAGGAACATCTCCCTCCCCACCTTTCTGGGGGGTGCACAGCTCAGCGAGATGAGCCGACGTGAGGCATTGCAGGGAGCACATCGTCAGCGTGGCGCTGCGAGACGCCGAGCCCTCTCCGAGGAGACTTCCAGGGCCAGGAGCGCGGCGAGGTCATCTCCTGTGACGAGGTTATCCTGATGTCAACCCGGGTGACCGTGGAGCGAGGGCCAGGACGTTCCCTCGGTTGGAGCCTCGCCTGGCTGAGGTCGGACTTCCAGGGGCAGGAAGAATCATGTCCCCAGAGACATCTGATGCACTGTGCGTGCCGTGACAGCGGCCAACAGACGAATGGCTTTGTACCTACACGGCTGAATCAACACTTCTCTGTCTATAAAACACAGCCCTTAGATGCAGGGCCTGCAAAACAGGCACAAGGCAGCGAGGAGAATGCCCAGCAGTTAGAATTCACATGCTTGCAACTCCGAAGTTGAACTTAAAGTCCAAATTCTGTCAAAAAAAAAAAATAAAATCTTAGATCCATAATTGCCTCTCAGAGGTTTGGCCTTAATTGGGACTTTGTGTGTTCATTCTGAATAATTCATAAATAATTAGTTTTTTGCATACAGACTGGTTTTGGTTATCCTGCTTTGTCTCAAGCGTCTTGCATCATCTAATTAATTAGATTAATGCAGTCTGGCTCATCTAATTAATTGGCACCTATGAGAATATGAGGAACAAAAATCCCCCCAAGCCCTTCCAAGAGCTTCATTTCTAAATTCACAGACTATCCAAGGACTGAGGTTCTGGCTACTAAATATTTATACTCATTGAGTAATATTTATCCCTATCCTCTTCCATTCCACTCCTCTCCTTCCTTTATGCTACTCCTCCTTTAGTAACTCAATACGAGACCATCCCATCAGCATCACCCAGAACCTTCCCAGAGCTCCCTGCTTTGCAGCTCACCTGGAATAAGTTCATAACTATATTTCAAAGCACCCGATATACTTTAATAGCAGCAGTCAAGGTGCTCTCGCAGCTGGTTTCTGGCTGAGGGGAGGAACGCATGGTCTGGAGCATGCGTACCCAGACTGGGTGCAGCGGTGCCTCAGCCAAAATCACGCACTCTCCATGGGGACCATCACTGCTGCCGCCTCCAAGCCAGGTCGGCCACCTCGCAGGTTCAGCTTACGGCTGATACCTTAAGGCTGTAGAAGACCATCCATGGCTGAGGGTAGTCCCTCTTTCGTCTGTGCCTCATGCCCTTGAGGGGTGGCCAAAGGGGTACTGACCTGTCCTCAGAAGTCACCAAGGGATGTCTGACTGAGCCGGCACCAGGCCACTGCAGCTGTGGCTTCCCTTGGTGCTGGTCTCCCGAGAAGATGAATTTTGATGGCATGAGAGTGTTTCCAGGCAATGTGTTGTGTCTTCCTTCCAAGGCAGAGCGAGTTACAACCATCAAGCCTGGAGAGCTCTGATCTGTGGGAAACTGCAGCCAGGTCCAAGGAGGAGATGATGAGGTGCCAGATTAAGGTCAGGGCTAGCTGGGAGGGAGCGTATCTTTCCCATCACGGCTACTGGGATGCGTGGGGGGATTGAAGAGGACACAGAAGCTGTGGGATGACGCAGTGACCTGAGGGCAGAGGTCTTGGACAAGGAGAAGATCTCCAGCAGCTACAGCTCCATCCACACTCTTGTCTCTGCCTCCCTTCCTCTTGCTGTGTTTGGGATGGGAAAAAAAACTTGAGAGGACCCTCTTATCACCCTGCCAAGCAGGGGGTCTGGGCCAGGACAGAGGCTACATCACAGGGCCATTCCCACAGCAATGATGTCCTGCGTGGGAAGGTGTTTGGGTCGCGGAGGGGGCTCCTTGGGTCTCTAAGCCAAACGACAGACCCTAAGCTTGCCTGGCCGGGACCAGCAGAGTCCTCTCTGCAAGAGCTCTGAGCTGCTTCAGACCTTATAGCAGTTAAAGAGTAAATAATGAAATTAAATAGGCACAAACAAGCACAGAGATCAGAATTCAAGACTCCTCGGCACTTCTGGCTTGACAGAGAGTCGCAACAAAACCTTTTCTCAGCTGGCTTTGAAAGGGAAACCCACACAAGCTCCTTTTGCTATTCAGCCCAAACACAGGACTGCTACTCATTCGAGCCCTCTGAATGTTTGCTTAGCTCCCGGGTTCATCGGGCTGTGCCAAGAGCACAAACACTAAGGCTACTGGTTGTAGGTGGGCAGGAAACGACAGCGGTGGAGCAAAGTGTTTTCCAGAGCAGGGTAATCAGTGCACGTCCCAACCCTCTCATCCCCTTTTTTGCTAAGGCAAATGGGGAGAAGTGGACAAGAAGACATCCTGGAGTCTGCTCAGCTTCCTCCTGAAATTTCTATTAGGGCTTTGGCTCAGTTTGCAAGTTGAAGCCAAGCTGTTCATCCTCGTTCAGTTCCAGCAAGAGCGGGGCCAGCACAGAAACCTTTCATCTGAGCCATCTGACATGGGCTGGGGGCTCAGCCAGAATGGATCCAGAGCCCAACTGTTGGTTTGGAAGCTACCCAGCACTATATGTGCTGTCTTCGTCTGCCAGGGAGCACGACTGCTTTGGAGGAAGGCATGGAACTGGGATCCTCTCTTTGGGGTGCAGAGATTAGCTGTGCCTCAGTTCCCTTTCAACCTTATTGCCACCTCACTGCGGTGCTGCATATTTCATGAACCCATCCAGTGGAGAAAGTCCTAAAATTAGGTCCTTTCCCTCTCCATGATGCAGCTGACGCCCTGATCCAAATCCTAGTCCAGAGAGGTGCCGAGTGCCGGGGAGCTCAGTGCCCCCGGGAGACCCTGTGCAATCAGCCCCTCCTTAAATGCATCCAGCAAACCCACCCCAGGCTGCTGATCTGTGCCAGACTGCCACCGACAGTAAAATCAGGTCACCGAACCAATTCGGACCAGGAGGTAGGTGTTAGCTGGTGGGGCCTGGATGCAGGACACAGCAGCCCCAAGGGGCTGGCTGGATGGCAAAGGCTCCCCAGCCCTGCGCTGATATCCTCCAAAACCCCATGAGGTTTTCAGCTCACCTTCACGCCTTGGGGAGGTTATGCTACCCGGGTCCCCCCCCAGGGATGAAGCCATGGGGTGATATCCCCTGGGGCCACAAGAGACAAAGGAAAGGGATTTTAGGCATTGCCTGTGTTTTCTTTTCTGCTCAGAAGGAGAAGATTTTGGCTCTTCTCCACATTTTGCAGCCACCTTCAGGAAGTCCTGGATGCACCTCCAGAAATCCTCCTTGAGTGCTTTGATTTTTTAGCCCAAGGAACATCAGCAAGAGAAACAGCTTGTCCTCACGGTTAGGTCAAGGGGAAAGCGCCAGGTTGCAACCCCTGCTTCTCCTCTCGCTTGTCCCTGAAGTCTCTGGGCTTTCCCTTCTGTTACAAAACAGAGGTTACAACACTCATTTTACCTCCTGAAAGCCTGTGATGTTCCCAGAGGCGTGTTTACATGTAGAAAAGCAATCATCCAAAGCAGTGTTTCTCCCAGCCTTGTGGCTTTTGCTCTGTTCTCTACTACAAAGCAAGCTCCCCGTAGCCCACAGTCACCACTTTAGTATCTTCCCTTCTCCATCGCCCCTGCTCGTCCCAAGGAAATTCCCTCAGAAAACCCCTTCTGCCCTCTGAATGCATTTCTGTTTGATCTGCTGCCTCTTCCAGGCATCACCACCTTACAGCACTGCTGATTATGATAGCTAATTAGTGCCAGTCCCGCTTATATGTGATTTTAAATTCCATCTTAGCTAACAACGCAGGGGTTCAAATTTCTAGCTTGTGAGCATGGATCAAGCTAGGAAGGGCTGGCTATGCCAGGAAATTCCTTGCATTTTCTTGGGCAATTTGTTACTCTGTGCCTCCTTGCTGGAATGGGCTCTGACACAGCTTTTGTTTGTTGCAGCTGCCGGAGAACAGAGCTATCATCGTTCCTTTCCTTCGTGGGTGAAGCTTGTTATTTTGGAAGGGAAGCTGGCATTTTCAGAAACCCGCTGAATTGGCATCCTGGATGCCAACGCTCTCTTGGCGCAGAGCCAGCACAGCCCAAGCTTACCATCGTCCGGCTGTTTGTGCTCTCCATAGGATGAACGCACCTCTGGACTGGGAAGATACACTTGGGCAATGATTGAGTTGCCCAAATGCAGGTTTCCAGTGCTGTTTCAGATATCCAGGGTCTCCTGCCTGGCACGTCCCTCCCTCCATCTGCTGGTTCAGTGGCTGTACCTCCATCCTTGTAGAGCCTGTGCAACATGCCCAAGAGGATGTCCCGGACACCACAGCAGGTCTCGGGTAACACTGCACATTGATGTTTTGGCAACCACATCGAGTCTCTTGCCAGTACAGGCAATAATATCTGGAGGACAATTCATCTGACCACACACAGGTACTTTCTGTAGAGGTGGATAACTCTCTAGAGTCCCTTGATTAAATCTCTGTGAACTGTAACAAGCCCTTGGACACCTCCGGCGAAATGCAGTTTCCTCAAAAGGCTTCG
>KL283030.1:258-21086 GCA_000699545.1 Podiceps cristatus | reverse complement strand
CCAAAACATTCTGTGATTCTATGACTCTGTGGGACATGGGGGAAGCTTCCGGCAGCTTCTCGTAGAAGCTGCCCCTGTAGCCCCCTCCCCTGCCACCAAAATGTGGCCACACAAACCCAATACAAGTGGATAAGAAATGCTGTATCTTTAGTGCCCTAATAGAGGACATACTGCAAGTTGATTATTGTAATCCTACAGTGTTATCTCATCAGTGAGTGGATTAAGGGAGTTCTTTCTGCTGAGGGGTCAGAATAAACATTTTCATTTACTCCCTGCTGTGTCAGAAATAGAGGTATTATCTAAGAATGTTTTACTGCACATGGTAAACAAAACTATAGTAATGTACTAGTGATTCTTCTTCCAGCTTTCCACTGTCATATATATATAGGTATCTATATATAAATTAGAATGGATGCTGAAACTAAAGTCAAGAAATTGTCACTAAAAAGGAATTATTATACTTAATGAAGAAGCTTGCATTCCTCTTTAATTAAATTAGCTCACCTTGTTTCAGGTTAGTAAAGTTCCAGGTGCAGGATATTGCATGTCATTTTTAACGGGGAAATGAGTTCACTGTCTGAGCTGGTCCAAGGATCAGGGATATTGTAAAGTATTTTAAAGGAATTCATTGAAAAGATGAGTTAAGGAAATAAATGTGCAAGTGGAGGAGATATGTAACATAGATTTAATATTCTGTCTATTGGAGAACAAAATTTCCAAGGAGTCCTGTGCTTAAAAAGGCTTTGTGCTTTAGTTGCTTACCCCATATATTCTTCAAGTGAATTTTCATAAAATAACATAAAGGAATAGCAATTTATGTTTTCCTGATAAATGTTGTTCTTTTCGAAAACTGCTATTCCCAGGATGGAACTTCCTCCTCTGAATGAAATGATTGCAGGCACATTTTATTACAAGAACTGTTCTTGGTAAGCCAGCAGCCAAATTGTGTGTGGCATCAGAGCACTGGGAAAATCAAGGGTGGCAGCAAATACAAAGGAAGAACCGGTGTCACATTAAAGTAAAAGACACGGAGGTGCCTAATGCAGAGGGTTCCTGAGTCTTGTAAAGCAGGTGTCAGCTTGGCTCTGTGGTTTGAATCACTCAGTAGCTACTGCAGGGGGTTTATAAATGGAAGAACAATTCTCCTGGATGACTGTGGAGTTGTTAGCTTCCAGTAATTCCTAGAATGGATATCTTCCCTATATGGCAAAAATTTCTAAAAATTCTTAAAAAAAAAATAGATGGGTAATATTTGTGGACAATTCATAGAGAAAAAATGTGATAAAAAATGCAAAATTGCCATGGAATATTTCAAACATTCATGATCTGCAGAGTGTACCCATATTTCATCAAGCACAATGTAAAATAATGGTTGAATAATACTGAACATAAAATAATACTGAACAAAGTATGCAAAGGAAACAGCTCAAAGTTGAAACTGCCTTTCTAAAGAGGAAGAAATCTTTAGCATAATTGTCTTCTTTGGGCAATGTACAGGATTGTGACCTTTCACTTCTAAGATGCATGTTGCCCCCATCACTTTCCTGCCCTCCAGGCAAAGGTCTACACAAACGATCTCTTCCAGCAAGGAGTTAGGAGCCACCTGCCTCGTTTCTGCTCAGCTTCTCACTCCTGCCCCTGTGCCAGTTCCTGTAATTGTGCGGGTGAAGTTTCACAGGTGAAATTTATAAAGGATGCTCAGTTTGGGGGGTTTTGTGGGTTTTTTCTTTGGGTTTTTGTTTGTTTGATTGGTGGGTTTTGGGAGGATAGAGCAGTTACTCTTTTTAAGTCAGATGCTCAGCTAATATGTTTGCAGTTGTTTCCCCTTCTCCTGCCACTTTCATCAGCATAAATAGCTGAGTGTGCTGAGGGGGGGAGAGCTGGCAGCATGGCAGGGATGAGTGGGTGCGAGAGGAGGAGGGCAGGATCTGTTTACACTGGGTTCACCACCAGCAGAAATTACAGCATGGAACTGCACTCTCAGCAGACAATTTGATTACTGAGGCAATGCTCCAAGCACGTGATTTATCCATGTAGCTCAAACCAGATATGAATAGAGCCAGTGTGCTAATGCAGAGTAAGAGTTTCAAATAGAGGTTAATCAGATGTGACAAAATAGAATAAAATATAGACAGAATTAAACAAAACATGTAAGTATGGTATAGAAGAGTGAACTTAAAACACTAAATAGAATAAAACATAAAATACTAGTTACATGACACACTAAAATCGGTTTGAATGTGGTTTGCCACATGACAGGTTTCATTATATCATTCATTTGACAAAAACAAGTTTTCTCCAGAGCCTAAAAGCAGAAGTATTAGCAAGGTCAACGTGTATTAGATTTGGTAGTGCAGCAGAGCATAGCCATGGCCGCTGGGGTTGCTGAAGCTCTCAGGACATCACACACGCGTTACTGGGTAAGTGCTGCAGCTCCAGAAACAACTGGCACAATAGTTTGCTGGGTAACTTCTGTATCTGATGTAGGAATCAAAACTGCACCTAAGCTGATCTAGCTGCCAGCTCTTGGTCTTCCCAGTTCCCATCAGAGCAATGCTTATGGCGTACTTATGTTGGCATAAAACAAACCTTGTCAAGATATCTCTGTGTGAGATTTATGCAGAGTGAAATAAAAGTGTGACATGGACACCTGATGCGTGAGTCTTCTGTATGAAGCATGACACTTGGCAACAGAGAGAGTGCTGAGCTCTGCAGACCTGCCAATTCGCACTCATTTGGAGTGACTCAGTCATTTTTTCCTGTTGGTTGTGCGCAAATATCTAGCTAAATAGCTCCTGAAGTTAGGAATTTTTTATGCAATGAAACATTTTTCTAAAGTATTTTTTTAACAGTGCTTCTTTAGACATATGTTTTCCTTCTGTTCTTTAATCACACTGTTAGCCTTTCAAAACAAAATCTATATGGATTTTGAAAATGAATAATTAAAAGAATACACTCTGCTTTTGTCTCCTCTTATAGAAGCATAAGATCATTTGGATCTTCTGTTTTTGTTAAAGCTCACAGTTCCACTGGGGAACTGGAGACCTTGCCTTAACTGCAGGTTAGCTCCTTATTTTTGTCACCCAAATCTTCATTACGGACAAAAAAGAAACACAATGGTATGTAAAGTCAAGAATGTATTTTTAGTGTAATTGAAATCATAACAGGCTAATCAAAAAATTACTGTTAGGCCAGATGTAGCTATTAGAAAAAGAAGGAAAGGGAGAGGGGAGAAAGCTATTACAGGAAAAATGTCAATAAAAAAAACATTAAATAATACAAGTCTCAATAAAATTAAAATTGTTGACACACTACCTAGCATCTACCCCTCCTTTCTCACATTATGCTACCCATCCACTGCCCCCGGGCCCCAAGGCTACAGACTTCAGTCTGGGAGGGAGGTGTTGGGGAGTCATTGATGGTGCAGGAGGGGCATGGCACCGCTGGTGAGGAGTTTGTCTCTCTCTTTTGCTGAGAATGTGATGTGTCTGTCAATGGTTCTTCATCGTCCTTACTCTAGGGAGCGCTTGGGGCTCCTGTTAATATTCTGACATGCTTTTGCACCTTGCTGCTTCTTCACTCATCTGCAGCTCTGTGTAACTTCTGAGTTTACTATAAATGCAGTGTCTCATATGCGGTCGTTGTTTTCTTCGTTACCCTTAAAAACAGTTTTGCCTGCCTCCCAGGTCTGTTTTTCTTTAACGGACCCCTGGAACATTTATAATTCTGGCATCTCCCATGTCACCCTGTGCCCCTCTCTTTGCAGTCATGCCTGTGCTGCAGCATGCTATGTCGTCACACTAGGGTCAGAAATACGAAATGTTGCCTAGACTAACCAGTTGTCAATACAATTTCCTTAAAAATTATGGCTATTTCACATGAGTATACGGAACTAAGGAAAAGTAACACTAATTAGGCAATGGCCCCTTGGTTATTAAAAAATCATCGTTAGAGCTAAAAGTAAAGCTCCAGCGAGGCCAGGGCAAAGGCTGGCACGGCCTGGGACTCAGGCTGTCGTTTAGCGTAAAGCTTGGTGCCTTCACAGGCACTGGCAGCACCACTTCTACTGTCATCCGCTGCTACGCTGTTAGACAAGTCGGCAAGAGCTCTGCTGTCTAATTTTGGTAGGATTGCCCATTGCTTCTGTCTTCCCTACATGAATTTATTTATACTGATGATAGCATTGATGATAGTATGAATAATAACAGTGTGGTAAGAATATTTTTTCACAGATTTTTGCAGAAATGGAAAGTGAATGTGCATGTTTTCTTAAACTCAAGTAATTTGTGAATGGAGGCTGAGGTTAATCCTTTGGGTGTAGTGAATGTAAAAACAGTAAAGGAAAAATAAGTTTGAAATAGCAAAAATGCCATGAAAAATTGCTATCAATCATCTGAGTGGCCCTTTCAAAATCTATCACATTGACATTACAAAAGGAAAATCAGTCATGTTACAAGAAACATTATGTCAATATGGTTGTATTTTATAATCCTAGTGCTGCCATAATTCTTTTGCACCATTTGTAGCTTTTATCTATAGCCACATCTACACATCTGGTTTAGGGGTCAATCTTTGTTCTGCAATTTATTACTGTGGGAATTTTACTGTTGGGTTAGGTGTTCAGTGCAACCAGTCAAGCTGCTCTTTCTACTAGTCATGATAGCAATTATGTCATAGGAGTATTTAACAAATTACAAAAGATATCTCTCTCTCTCTAAAAACTATAAATATCTAAGTTATTAAGTGGGAAAATCTAAGCCTTAGAGCATTATTGGTGGTAGCTTGAGGATTTAGACAGTTGACCATTTTTATTCTTTGTAATACTCCTGTGCTTGTGATTGTTTCCGTACAGCGTTTTCCGTACCAAGTGGATTTCAGCATTCAGGTGTTTTATCCCAGTGATAGTGTGGCAGTGATTTCCATGGGGTAACAACAGTACATTAACATTAGGAGTTTAATATCTACCTTGCAGTTTACTCATGTGTTTAGTCATGTGTCCCAGTTTCTTGGGCAGGGTAAATGCGTCAGTGTTTGTTGTTGTGTTTCCTGTTCCTCAGTACGTACGGAACTGTAGGATTGCCTGGGCACTCTGACAGCACTTCTATGCCATGGGTTCTACGGGACTTTTTCGTACTGCTGCTCCTCTCCTGCTCCCCAGGAGTTCCGTCTCCCACAGTAGATTAATGTTATCTGGCAAATATTACTGTATATAAAAGGATAACCAAAGAACATAAAAAGGGAAAATAAATATGAAAACCATGAATCTTGTATGTACTTAGTCTATTTAATAAAACTTCTGAACTCCTTACAGCAATACCTATTATCTAATGAATGATATTGAAATATTTTATCATTTTTATGCTCTGTACCGTCCTTTATATAAATATGATATGAATGTATGTGGTTTTTATTCAATTTCGCTTTTTCTCCAGAGCAATTCCTACCATTGACCCTTCATTAAACATCCACATGAGTATGGTGGAACAGTCTCATAGATCTGTGGAGTTAAACTATGTGAGATCAGTCTTAGAAACAGTTGTGGCCATAATTGGGACACAGACATGTGTTCAGTTTCCTGAGCACAGAACCTTTTTGCAACGAAGTTTCTTAGGACTGGTAGAGGAGAGCATGTGGATATTGTCTCTGTGGGGTTGCTGATGATACTACTGTACGGCGCATCAAACAGCTCCTACCTGTCATTTGCGGCGGCTGTCCGGGTTTTGGTTTGGCTGGATTTTGTTGGCAGTTGAGGGAGAGGGACTTTTGTGTGTGTGTTTTGGGTTTTTTTTGTCTATAAATACATTCTCCATTTGATCCGTTAGGAGGAACATTAAAGCAGAATGTTCGGCTCATTAAACTTCAGTCATGCAAGACTTCCATTCTTGGAATAAAAGCTCATGCAATTGGAAATACTTGAAGGAAGGGGAAAAAAAAAAAGAAAAAAAAGAAAAAGAATGTAGAAACTTGAACAGTTCGATGGAATTGTGTGAAAGACCAAAATCCATTTGATGAAAAATAGCAGGTTCCATGTGCCAGGAAACATTAGGAGAGCGTGCAAATGCAGTTGGGTTTTCAGGCTTTCCACCAAGGTGTAGAAAGACCTGCAGCTATGTGAATCCAAGGCTATTAAATACTTTTAATACCTATTGAGAATGTGTTCCTGTTATTCTTTGATAGCTGTATAAAATCAGTCTTCTAACAAATTCTTCTTCTCCATTTTTTATTGAGATAAAAAGTTCAATAATTAAACTTTGCCGATGAAAGTGAAATTTCGGTTAGTGAAAGAGAGAAAATGCAGAAACAATCATTTATTACACAATATAATACCATTTCATTTTCATAGAAAGTGTGTTTCATTATCTTAAAACTTAAGCTATTACTCTTTCTCCAGACATTTAAATGAATAAATGCTTGGTCATAACAGAAACACTTTTTAAAAATTGTTTTAAGTAAAGGCTGGAGTTTTTTTCTGCTGTGGTTTTCTCTATGTTCTTTAGGAAAAACTTCCCTGCTAGAAAAGTGAAGCATAAGAAATTGGCCTTTCTAGAGATTCAGTTAGTTCAGTATTTTGCAAGGAAATGGCAGAAATAACACAGAAAGTGGTGAGCTGCTATAAGTTACTAGACAAGCCTTTTCCTCATCATATAGATGATGGCTTATCAAAGATTCATTTTAATTAGTGGATTTTTTTTTTAAGTCCTAGTGAGGTTGATTAGCCCTACACTGCAATCCCATACATTTGTGCCGTTAGAGTGTCAAGAAAGCTGTTGAAATTAAAAGAATTAGATACTGAATAGTAAATATTTTTAATGTATTAATGAAATACCTTTAACAGGTTGTAAGACTGATGAAAAACAAGAGAAGACAAAGGTGCAGATTATTAGTATTCAACACATCAGTGATGCAGGTTTTCTTTGAAGTCACCTTTTAGAAAAAACAGAGCTTGTTGTTTGAACTGCATGTTCTCTGAAAATAGATACATTCCTGCCTTCCAAGACTTCTATTTTTACATAAGTAAAATTTGCTTGAAGGAAAATCTGATTTGTCCCTTGATCATCCATGGTAAAAATGTTTCTTACAGGCTGCTTCAGGACAGCAGTTGCTACTACTCTATTGATGGTATAGTAGGTAAATTCTAGCAAGGAGCATATGATCAATCTTTTTAGGACCGTAATGATTTCTAGAAGGAATAGCAACTTGTGCTTACCTCAGACAGCACACTTTCTTCACTTTACTTCTCACTGACGCAGATACATAACCTAACTGAACTCCAAATGTATTGGCAAAACTTTCATCAAAAATATACTAGCACAGAATTTTTTACATTATTTAATAATATTATTTCAAAATGGCCAGTGATTCCTTTCAGTTTTGGAAGTGATGTGTTTGAACCAGAGTCAGTTTCTGTATTTTGTTGGAAAGATATCCTCATTGTATCCAGAGCAGTGAAATACTGGATTAGAGGCGTGCTTCGTATCAGTTTGTACTTCCTGGTACGTGGCAACTTGTTAAAGCTGGGTGGCTCTTACACTCTTTTTTTCCAAACAGTTTAAAGGTTTGTCTAAGTACCTAAATTTTCTTGCCTTTTCTTCCTAATAGATGCACTATAAATACTGTATTTGTGAAACATGTGGCTCTAACCAGTCATTTATTTTGCAGACCAAAGAAAGAAACAAGTAGTGCCTTTTTCACTCCTTCACAATATCAGCAGAGCACAACTAGATTAATATGTGCAGAACTCACAAATGTAATGTTTAGTTATTTGCAAGAATTTTAGCTCATGTTAATTGGCAGCTGAGAGTGCAAACCCTGTCTTCCCCAGCCAAACAAGCCGTGAATCTAGAAGTAAAGTAACTAATGAGCATTGCGTTTATCAGCACAGGAGGGAACGTGATGCTCTTTACAGTGAAGTTGCCTTTGGTGACTTCTGTCACTTCTGTCATGGACTTGGAAGGAGAACGATTCCTTAGGCAAAGCTCAGGGAGGTTTGCTGTGCTTAAGGGAGTACATAATAGGAATCCTGAAACTCTCCAGTTTGGTTCTTGATTTTCTGTACTCACAGAAAAAGGAGTCATCTTCTGTCTTAGACTTCTCCTCAAAGGCCTACTTGTATGTAGGTTTAATCAGAACTATATTGATTGCCTTTGTATCCCTATCACTGTCTGTTACAGAAGTGATCTTGAGGGTTGTAAATGTGAAGTATTTCAGTATGTTCTAGAAGATAACCCATAATATTTGTTACGGAAGGAACAGTAATTAAAGGCAGAGGGCATAGCTATTGTAGTTGACATTAAGATGTTTACATCAGTAAGCAATCAAATTTAAGTGAGATCAGAATTTGCCCCTGAATATCAGTGTGAATAATACTATGATGCTTTAATTATGAAAGTTAGATAAAGGTATCAAACTAATGTGAAGTATAAATTACTATCTCAGGATAAATAGTCACAAATTTATTTTTCTGTTGAATATGTGAAAAGTATATTGTATTGGTAGAAAAAGGCGGTATCTGTTTCAGAAACACCTTTGGGACTAATGAACTGCCTAACTTCAAGCTGAAAAGAAGAAATTTCATTGAAAAAGCATAATGTAAAATTGTACCTTCACTTGCCATTTATTATCTTGCCTGTGTCTGTTTTATTCTCATTCTTAGAAACTTGCCTTTTATTATCGTTTTAATCATCTTGATCGGTATTATTATAATCACAAAATGTCAGCCTGAGGAAAGTGATAATCTAGTCATTATTATGTTTCAATGTCACCTTTGTCAATTCATGCTTAGCTACCATTTAAAATTACAGTATCAATCCTGTGATATCATTTGTGATATGGCCGGTATTTACAGGTGAGCAGTTACAATAAAACAGCACTTAAGTATTCCTGTTCAGAATTAACTTCCTCATCTGAAGTTACTCACCTGAGTCACCATAAAGATTTTTTTTTCTTTGAAACTCATTCTGGGATCTAAATATTAATATTCTGAATAGATAAATAGTTTTGTATCATTAAATGACACCAGCAACTCTCCCTGGCAGTTTGGAACAATTTTCTATGCATGATCAAAGATAGATATTGTTCAAACATCTGTAGTATAAATTTATAAGTGACTTCTCAAGACATTATTATGTTTTAACTATTCTAATATTCCTAAACCTTTCCTGGAAATGGCTGGCGTAGAGACTAATTCGATGTTCTCAGTATCCGCTTAAGAAAAAAACTATTTCATCATTTATATTTTATTCCAGATACTTTTGGAATGAGAGAAATTTAGCAAGATTGTTGAGAAATGTAAAGGATTATTCAGTACTATTTTGCATTCTTCATTTCAGTGCAATAAAGATAAACTATTAAAAAGGGGGACCAGTTAATGCAGCATAAAAATGATGCATGAAATGTGACATCTCTTTAACATTGAGAGGAAACACTTCCCTCCATTGAGCGCTTTACACTAAATGCAAAATATTGACACAGCCCTATTATACCAAACAATAGTCTTCTTTCAGAAAGATAATTTTATAGAAGGGGAGGTATCATGTGATCTTATTAATATTTATGAAATATGATAACAGAAAAAAGGGAATTGGGATAGCACTGCTATCTTTATAGACCCTATCCATTTCAGCTTCAAAATGTTTTTCATTTCACACATCAGACACTAATTAACAAATATCTAATTAGTGTTAGAAGAGTAATCGCTCATGGGAGTTGTTGAGGCTTTGAGCTTTCATGCATGCAAAAATAGTGCCACTTTAGGTACATTTGTTAAGGTACAGTAACTTTAACTTTTATTTTTCTCTGAACTGCGTGAATTAAAATAAAAAGCAAAATTAAGCTTCAATAATTGGGGGTGGGAACATGACTGTACTGATGAAAAGTGAGGTGAGATCCAGAAAACTTAAAATATAGGTATTTTGCAACTTATGCAAATGCTGGTAAATTCACAAGACAGAGCGGAATATAATATTAATTTGATTTGTTTTTACTCTCCAGGTGAAAAACTATCTGTGATGTTCTTATTTGCAAAATAGATAACTATATATGCCCTAAATCAGTTGAACATACAACAGAACTAAGGATGGAATAATCAAAATGCTATAGCAATTCTAGCATTTTGAACTTTTATAGTTCAAGTATGTCATGTTGATAAGTTTCTTGTTACAATAGTTAATTATTGTTATGTGGGTTTTATTTTGCGCTTTCTTTTATGAGAGACATGAATTCTATATAAACAAAATCCACCTTACTTGTAATTTTGTCACAGAGCAGATAAATGCATTTTAGCTAGAAACATAGATAGTGCTCTGTATATAGCATTGTGCTTCTGTCAGCGTCAAAATTACAAACATGAAGGAGGAAATAGAAACAGCTATTTTTCATTCCTAGTTTTCATTCCTGGTTTTAGCAACACGTCTACTGAACTTACACTCTAAAATAACATAAGCAGAAGCCTGATTTTGAAAGTAACCATACTGTAGGAAGTGTATGAAAATAATGTTAACGGTAAAATACTTGTATACTGTTTAAATATGCAACAGGATATTAAAAAGTGCTGGAGGACTGAAGAATTAGTCTTTTTTGATTCTATTAAATTTGAAAATGCACCCCTTTTTGCTCAGCTTTCTGAAAACTAAATGTGTATCGAATCTGGGTGCCTTCGAATTCATATTCATAAACATTTTTCAATAACCGTTTACTATCAGTTTAATTTTAAAGATAATGTGTGTTCAAAATGTAGCTTTTGGATGGATAGAGAAAAAAGCAATTCATCTGTGATCTCCACTAAATTGATTTCCATTTCAGTGGAAATGGCTTGCACTGAAGTTTCAACTGCCCTCAGCAGAATGTTTCCTCCAAATGATGAATATTTGCACAATACCAACTTGTCATAATATCCAGAATCTGGTTCTTAATATGAGAGAAATTGAGGAGTCTATTTTCTTGAAAGAGCTGAATGGAAAACAGATGTAAATAAATAGCATAAACGCTGGATGTGCTTAATTTTTTTTTCTGTTCAGGCACACAGCCCTGCATGGGCTTTACACCCATATCCCAAGTTTATTAATAAAGCCATCCATAGGTCAACACCACCTACCCTACAACAGAAGTGACTATCAACTGTTTGATCATGTGTCAGCTTTTAAAAAATCTTATCCATTACACTGCTGAGAAAAGTATTTATTGCCTGTATTCAATCCAAATGAACTCTTAATTTCAGTTTTTTATTTTATGTTCCTTTCTATCTCAGCTTCTTTTTAAAGCCCCAACATATTGCTAAATAGTGGGTCACTGAGTACAGCTGAAATTTTTAAACATGTGAATGAAAAAGTGTGATTATAAAGACTGTGTGAGGACTTAATAAAAATGTTGGAAAAAATTGAAAGTTTAGAAAGAGACTTCAGGAAAATTAATTGTATTTAGGAGATGGTATTTCTCTGCATTGAATCCATGAAAATAGAAAAATGTGTGTGTTTTGGGGAAGCTTGCATGCATGGCTTAACAGCATTATTGGAAATGGACTGATTTACACTGGTATGGTCTGCTGGTGTTCCTTAGAACTTAAGGGGGCATATCAGCACATCTTTTTCATCATCAAAATGCTGCACAAATAGTTTGCATAATGGCAGTTTTCCATATTGTGGCTTTTCTAATTTCAACTACTGTTTACAATAATGATACTTTGCTATTGCATGCAGCTTGTAATCAGTCGGTTGCCAAGTGTTTCTATAGAAAAGGTTAGTGTCATTATCTCCATTTACAGATGACAACATTGAAGAAGAGGGAAGCAAATTACTTGAAGCAGATTTGAGAGTACAACCTACTTTTCCGAACTCCAGTTTGTTTCTCTAGTCACTTGTCCTCATTACTGTATTAACTATACTAGAACTAAGAGTTTCAGAACCTTACTAAAATATTGAAGCGTATAGTGCTGATTTTAGGTAGATAATCTTGCTTTACAGATTTTTCCTTGGTTTTACGGCTGTAGCTGGTCAGGAATTGCTACACAATGGGTAGAATACGGAAAGCATTTTAGCATTTTGAACTTTTTTTTTAATATAAGTGTGTTTAGTTTAAATTTAGTAGATGTATGGAAAAACTACTCACAGGGGGTATTTCTTGTGTTGAATAATAATTTGGGTTGTGGATTTTATTTTTGTGTTTATTTAAATTTAGCGGGAGTCTTTTATTTCTCTTGAATTCCTCGTGTTTGTCAGAGCAAGACATGTTTGTCAGGACAAGAATTTTGTCATGGTTTTGGAGATGTCTGACTTAAAACACCACTCAGAGGTGAAAGAAGAATCAGTTGATAGAGGGTATTCCACAGGACTCTGTCTTTATTCTTTCCTCAGAGACTGAGCTAATCTCTCTGTCAACTTGAGTGTCCTAATTTATAACTCAGCACCCTTAGGCTTTATTCCTGCTCCCCTTCCAAGTAATTGACATGTCAATGAAAATGCAAGAGCAACCCTGCTATGGGTAATAGGGATACTGCGACACTGCTCTTATCTCCTCTTCAAAGGATCTCTAGAAATGCCTTCAATTGATCCATTGCTCTATGCCATCTTTTAGTTTGTGTCAGTCCAGGAGCAAGGGGGGCCCTTTTAATTTTGGCCCATTTTTTTCTGTGATCAACATGAGATGTGCTACATATATAAAGATTTATTATTCTGTATTGATTTTATGTAGTGGAATAATAAGCAAAATGAAAATAATCAGTGTTGTTGAATCATTATGTTACTCAAACCAAAAATAATATTACAGAATACTTTCATTAGTAATGTTTTTCAGTATTCGTAAGAAGATTTTTGTTAACTAGATGGAATCAAGCTTGTAAATATCAACTTATGGCAGGTTTTTCAGGTATTTGACATCTATCTCAAATATTTGATGGTATTTCCACACAGCCTGATTACAAGGTCACAAGTCAAAGATGTGTCTATAAAGCAACAATGACCAGATTGTAAGTATGAATCATAAGCATATTCTTGATACCCCATGATGATTTACTACTTGTTGGAAAACTTTATCTCCATGTTTTATTGCATTTTTCTCTTTCCTATTGTAAAGATATACTTAGGAAAAAAAAAAAAAAAGGAAAAAAAAGATACTTTGTGCTTGAGGTAGTGACGTAACATATTTAAGACATGTAGGCAAAACTGGGGTTTTGTGTTCTTTACTTACTGTATTTCCTACTTCTTATCTTACAATCTCCTTGTGTTTTTAACCTTTCTCTGTTGTAAAAAGTGACTCTGAAAAAGCATTTACATAAATTTCAAACTCTTTTTTAAGTCACTTTGGGGTGACTTGGCTTCACCAAGGATAGAAACTTCATTCCTTTAACTCAACTTTTCAATTTTGATTCTTGAGAATGTTGGTTTTGAATAATCTGAATGCATTTAGAATTTTTCTACTCATGTTAAAACAAAAGAAAAAAAAATCTTAGAAATAATCTATTTTATTTTGTCCTCCAGAAATGTTTATTATTATAATGTTTATTATTAATTATTCAGCTTGTAGAAATTGTGTTGCCATATTATTTCTTAATCAAAAAATGGGACATGTTCCCAATTAACAGAAAACTGAAAAGATCCAACCCAAATGCTTCTTTTAAAAAAGAGTTAAAACTGAGTCAAGGTCATGAAATAACAGGTGTCTACTTAGTAGAAGGTGACAAATTTGATACTGGAGCAGCTGAATGTTGTTCCTGTGGAAGCATGTTTTCAATTTTCAAAACTGCAAGTTTTAAGTCTGGTTTCAATTTCACAAATACATTGGCTTGACACAATATGTAGATCACAAATAGAATAGGTAAACACAATTTATCTGAGTATATAAATTAAAGAGTGTAATTTTAAGTACCCTTTCATGAATTAGATTTGTCTCATAATAATCCTGGTAAGCAGGTAAATATCATTCATCCTCATTATTTAGAGATCAGGTAGCATTAGCAAACACACGTTCTATTTCAGCAACAGATTTTTCAAGCTTGTCAGTTGAATGTTAGGATCTTCTCTAAATCAGTAGTAAGTAGTTCTTGATCTCCCACATAATTTAATTTCTTTATTTTGTGTTTCCTTTTCTGTAAAATGCTAACAATAATACTATATGCAAATTCAATACAAAAATGCACAGAACAGTTTTTGCCACTTGTGAGATCCAAAATGGATATAGCCAACCATGCTGTACTGTTTTCAGGAAAATTTCTCACTGTGTTAAACTTCTTTTATGCACTAGAACCCACTGAAGTCATGAAAATTTCAAAATTGTTTTTATAATGATGATTGAATCCCAAAGCTTCCTAAGATTGTAGGTAACTGTGCTAGCAACAACAACTTTAGTTAAGCTATAGTTATTTCAGTTTCTTCTACAACCAATACAAAACCAGAACTAAAGTATTTTGCAGAAATATATGTGGAGTATGACAGTGTACTCAATATACAAAGACTATATAAGATATGCAAAGCAAAATTAAAAAAAAAAAAAAAATCCTAGGTCCACATTTAGACATATGATAGTTAGATTTGCAAGAATCTGTATGGGTTTTAGGAGATCATCCAATTTATTTTTCTCATGTAAATTAATGCTTTTAACATAGAGTCACAAATAAAGTTCCTTTATTCAGACTGTAATGTAAATGATAGTGTATCAGTTTTATTATCCCTGGATGTGTTTACTTGCTTGATCAGAAGTACAACCAGGTGGTACCATCTTCTTAGAACAATTTTACTTGCCTTTGAATAAGAATGCCTCATTTGAAGTTTGTGAAAGGCATATCCGTATGGAATTCATAGGATTTCATGTTGTGCTACAGCAAGGAGACTTGCTAGAAATTGCCTGTTTCAGGCTGATGATGCAAAACTAGACATCTGTTAAATTAACATCTATCTAACATTTTTGCCTTTCAGTCAAATGCATTCAAAAAATTTAAATCTTTTTTAGCTGTCAAAACAATCTGTCACAAGATATTTATTTTTTTGTATAATGGGATACTTAAGGAAAGCAGCATATGGTTGAGTGAGCTGCACCTATGCTGCAGCTTTCCCAGATCTGTCCTACCTATGAACTACTGGAAAATGTACATACTTAAATGATTACTTTTGAAAATGTAAATAAATAAAGTAGAACTCTAGACTTTTAAACCTGTTAGATCCCTTTCTAATTTGCGTTTCAAACAAAAACAAACCCCAAACTTCTAATGTTAATTTTGGTCAAAAATTTAGAAGATGTCATCCTGCCTTTTTCTCTTAAAAAAGTCCATAGGATGATAAATACTTCCCAGCAATATATCACAGTGTGAACAAGCCTGCATTCACCTACAGGTTTGTTTCTTTGCCTAATTTAGGCCATTCATTGCTTCTCACATGGAAGAGGATATAATAACACGTTATCGATTACAGTTATATGCAATTTTATAAAAATCTGTAATAATAGATCCTAATAATGAACAATACAAAAAAAGCCTTCAATGCAATATATAGCTCTGCATTGTGATGGGTTTTTATTCCATCAAAATACAGCTTCTGTATCTTGGTGACAGACTCGGTACACTTCTATGTGCCCCTTTCAATCACGTGACAGTCTGCCCTGCCCTATCCTATAAGAATAGTGCTGTGATTTTTCCAGATTAAATTCAGAGTGAGATCCTGGCCTCATTAAAGTCAATAGGCCTGCTACCTCTAAGTCAGCGAAACCTAAATTGACTGCTTGCTTCACTGTATTTTCTAATAGATAGACACACTAGAAGTCCAATGCTGGAGCTGTCTGAATTATTTCTTTCAGATGAATTTATTTGTATACATTTCTTCTTCTTTTAGTTTTTGATTTATGTATGCTTGAAAAATGGGGTTTTATTTTGCTTTGTTTTTGTTAGTCCCATAGCACACAAAAAGCATGTGTGAATATGAGATATTTTGCTCTGGGAATAGTCAGTAGCTTTGTAGATGGGTGAGATAGGAAACACTGAGGATGTGACAGACTTCAGCTCTGGGGAGAAAAGAAATGTGTCCCCCACGCCACTACAGCCCTTCAGGGACCATCTCATGTCGCTCATTCATGGTGTAGTTTTGGATTTAGTTTCAAAGTAGGAAGTGTTGTATAAAAATATTGCAACAAGTCACTGTATTTCATTAGTTCTTAATAGAAAAGTGCCCTGGAAGGAATCTCTGTGGGCTTCCATGTCAGTATGATATTTTCAAAGAGACAGCATTTGAACATTGAGAACATATGGGGACATAGACTATGGAAATAATTCACTTAAATGTCACTTTTATCTTAGATTTGTCATCTAATTTTAATATGTTGAATGCCATGAATATGTTTAATTGTAGTTTGCTTTACAGTAAGTTGTATTACTTACTACTGACTGCAGCCAAAATCCATACATATTAATTATAATTTGGGGTTTTTTTGAAACTAGTTATTTTATTTTTACTTTGAGAAATATGTGTATAACAGGCTGCAGACACTGTTTTAGGGTTTTGGGACCAGTTTAGAAATGAATTTAGTAAAGACTTAATAACAGTGAGATAAAGGGTGCTAGTATCAGAAAAAGAAACATGAAATCTTAAGATCACATTGTAAACTAGTGTACATTGCTAGAGCCCTATTGATTTGAGTGGAACGTGTAGCATTTTAGGATTTTGGCACAAAGGAGTAAAAATGGGTAGGTTCCCCTATACCCATTCACATTAGTCCTCCCTTCCACCCCCCTTGTCTGACCCGCAGTCTGTTGGCAGAACGCGGGCAGGCGGTCAGGTCAGAGCAGGCTGTATGGGGGTCAGTACGTGCGTGCCCATGTGCTAGGTCTGACAGAACAGGCAACTCTTGGATTGTGTCAAAACCCTTCTTTCATTTGGGACAACAACTTTGGTTGTACTCATCTTACGGTTTTTGAGAAGCTTTTAGGAATTTCAGACATTTGAAATTCACACAAATTTGTGTGTACCTAGCTGACTAAATATTTCAAGGAAGGACTGTCAGAGAAGCAGATTTTCTCAGAGAGACAGAGTAAAAATGTTCTAATGTTAATGTTTGATTTCTAAAGCCATTGGTCTTCATTGTAGAAACTAGAATTTCCTTTTTCCTCTTTGTTATTGCCATTGTTCCTATTCTTTAAGAGTCATAAAATACTATTCTTTAAGAATCATAAAATACTTTGAATGTATGATAATTTCAAAGTATTGATATTTTTAAGTACAACGGACTGTGACAAGCTGAAGCATGAGCCTTGCCTTTTCTGGGCAGAGGTATATTGGCTATAATCTTTTGTAAAGGTGACAATAATTGTTACAGCCTCAGGGCTGTACTGAAAGCCCACTATAGGAGCAAGAAGTGTAGGTATTAACAAGGTTTTTTTCTACACTGCTTAATAAAATGAAACCTGTGCTTTTGTTTGATATGCTAATAGCAGTCCCTTTTTGTTTGTTAGGGAAATCCTTATTATGTTGAAGCTTCGTTGTGATCCGACACAGCCATAAGCTAATCAATGGAAAGTGCATCCTAATATCCCATGATGCAAGCACTGCCAGGCAGTCCCCGTAAGAGCGAAGGGTCACTGAAAGTCTCCAGCTTGCCAATGCTGAGCCAGACGTGCTCCTATCCTGGGCTGCTGCCGTCATCCTGTCTTTCTCTTGCCCTCCCTTCATAAACCGTAGTCTGTAGCTTCCTCTTCACGTCCCTCCCACCTCTGCAGAAGGTGCTGCTGGCCAGAGGCAGACAGCTGAGACCTCCTCTGGGAGATGCACGGGGTGGGGTTTTGCCCAACTGGAAACCGAGAACATGTAATTCCTAACTGCAGCTGAATGCTCATTGTTACCTACAGCTGGAATTACGTGTGTTCTGAGCAGCGAGCTGCACCTGAGAGGTATATATATTTTCACCGGTTGGCTGCCCATAAGCAGCAAGAAAGACCATATAGGATGCATCGTCCTTTAGCCACTGGCAGGCCAATCAATGGAATTTTTTTTGCTGACTACAAAATTGTGCTAGGCCTGTTAGGAAATGCTATTTCAGCTAGGGTAAAAAGCATACAAACAGTAAAGCCCAAGAGCATCCCTCGTTTAGGAGTGTGGGCAATGTACGTCCAGGCATAGATACAAAAAATCTGAAGAGTAAGAAAATGATTTTAAAGTGTTTTTTTCTTAAAATGGGTTCTTGGCTTTCCCTTTCTCTCTCTCTTCCTATTTTTTTTTTTCCCCTTAAATGAATACTGTTCTGAAGAAGCAGATTTTGGGAGCATTGTGCTGGGAACAAAAGGATTCTTTCAAAGACTTGTTGCTCAATCTTGTTTACAGGATTTTTCTTTTCACAGAGCCTTCTAAAGTC
The DNA here is from genome assembly GCA_000699545.1 of Podiceps cristatus. Taxonomy (NCBI): domain Eukaryota; kingdom Metazoa; phylum Chordata; class Aves; order Podicipediformes; family Podicipedidae; genus Podiceps; species Podiceps cristatus. The sequence goes on along the minus strand of KL283030.1, from coordinate 2,765 downwards.
TTCTCAATTATTCGTTTCCCTAATGTATTCATATTTGCTAGAATAAAACCTTGCTCTATTTTGAGGAGGACTGTACCAAGTGCAGTGGTTCACAGTCTTTTCTGGGTGAAACATTACCTGAGAAAACTGGCAATGACATTACTTTCCCCAGATCTCTCTCAGTGTCCTCCCATTCTCATCAGGACTCCTGCTACTTCCTCGCTTCTTCCTCTGTCTCGGGACTGCTGCAGCTGCTTCCCTGGTTGTCTGTGCTGGGGCTCCTGCTGCGTTCTCCTTGACCCAACAGCAGAGCTTGCAAGTCACAATGCCAAGTCTAAGGGATTCAGGCTGACTCTAAATTGGGGTTTTTAAGGCGTTTCAGAACTGTGCTTGCTAGCATATTTTCCTTCCAGCATTTCCTTTCCTAGCATAGTTTCCATGCATTACGACTTTTAAGGCTCTGTGCCATGCCTTTCCTGTCAGGTACCCATAATGTCACACAAACATCGTGCCTTGGCGGCTGAGGAACAATTGCTATTGTGCATGTGGCATTAATTATAATTACAATCATAATCATCTTTGGGAATACATTAATATTCTTTTCTTACATATGTATTAGGTTAACACTTAAATAATCATAATTAGCAACTTGAAAATTTTGTGTAAACATTAGTTATTAAACCCTTAAATGGGTCCTATGAGGTATCATTACCACCATTAGATAAACAGAAAAAAATGACCACATCAAAGATAATTGTCTTTCACAAGTTCCAGGAGTGAATCATAAATGGAGATGCAATTTGATCTCCAAAGCTCTATTTCATTCATGGATTTTGCATGCTTTAAGACACTGACTCCCAGGAGTTCAATGTAACTTGTCTGAACAATAAAAATATTATTGTTTACATTATATTTTCTAGTCATCACACAAAAAATAAGTTGTCAGTACTAGCCTTGTGGTTTTTGGGGGTCCCTATTGCAAATAATAAAAAAATATATTTTTTTTGTATTTGGGATTATTTCTGTAACTGTATCAACAGTTATAACCTTAGGTGTTGTTTTTGACTTTGAAATAAAATTAATGAAGCAAGATATTACATGAAAAAATGAAAAGTTATGTTAGAATGCTGTTGAAAGTTAATCCAAATGGCACAGAAATGTCGTACATAGTTGATTATAATCATGCTTCTGTGTAGAATGTTATTTTTGTATATTGCTCTGGTCTGTTTATAACCGTTAAGAAGGGAATTATGCATAGTAATGTGCCTAGCTTCCAAGGAAGTTATTTGGCCTGTACATTATAATTTTTGTCTGTTGTTTGGCTGCAGGACAGCATATGGAGTCATTATCCACTTAATAAATGACATAGATGCATCCTCCCTTTCCACTCGGTGAGTGTTGGTATGGGAGTAGGTAGCATCTGTCACCTGTGCAGACAGACTGAGAGGTGGAAGTTCAGTCGGGGCTCTCATTTCTGCCTTTTCCAAGAAGGGTTGTTTCAGGGGGGTTATTTTACTACCTAAAATAACGATCCTTTTCCTAGGAACGTGTAGGTGATGCAATGGCAATGTCGGTTTGCAGTGGTAAAGCAAGCACACTCCTGTCCCTTATGGCCCATATACATAAGCCTCATCAGCATACAATAGGTGGTATGTGGCATGTTTAGAATCTGGGATTTTCGGATGCCAACGTATGAAAGATACAGCTGAGGAAGTAAGTTTCATGTACTTTGTGGCCATAAGGGAACTGGCTGAGGTAAGGATTCCAAGTAAGTACTTTGCTTAAAGACTGAAACAGTCAAATATTGAGTGAGGTCTTTGTAGCCAGAGCAAAAACATTTCCATGTTTGCATATTGTTCTTTGGAATACGCACTGATTCTGCGTGTCCCTGTCTCCCTCTGTTGTTCACTTTCCTGCTCTTTTTTTGTGTGCTTTTTAATGTTTGGGGTTTTTTTCTTGATGAATTGTAATCAAGTGCTAACAGGACAACTAATTTTTAATAAGGTTTTATTTGATTATAACTTAATTTAAAGATTTCAGATCTGATTGGACTCATATGCAAAGTATGATTTTTTATACCATTCAGTAGTGGTGTAGTTAAAAGTTCACTGGAATCCTGTGTTTAAAATTGTTACTCTAAAGTGAAAACTACACCTTAATTGTTCACATTACTGGCAGCTATCAGTCGTGCTTATTTTGGTTTTTATGCATGAGCAAAGCCCACACTCTGTACCTGGCTCTCTAAGAAAATAAGAGATCCATTTCTTCAGGCACCTACGGCATCATCCTTGTCATGCTGATGACTGTGGCTAGACAGAATTGCCATTAGTGTTAGCCCTTTGGCATCTCTTTTTGATCAGCGAGCCCTGCCGAGCTGTTCAGGTATTCATCGCACATCGCCGCCGCACCTGGTATCCAAAGGATCTCTCTGTTCTCCTCTTTCTGGAGCTCTTTCTCCATTCAGTCACTGTCAGTTCTGGTTTATATCAAATCCCGCTCCCCTCTCCCAGCCTCTCCTCGGAAGGCCG
>KL283027.1:426-51377 GCA_000699545.1 Podiceps cristatus | reverse complement strand
ACCAAAGTGGTGAAGGTTTGGTAAACACAGGTATCTCATTTTACCATTTAGGATTTTTTCCAACTTCTTCAAGAGACGGCTGAAGACTACATTGTTTAGGGATTTGTAACATGTCTTTATTGAGCAAGCTAAGGGATTTACTGATGATAGTTAAAAGAAGGGGACTGCACACACAGTTGTAGCTAGCAGTGAATATCTAGATCATGTAATCTGTATTCAGACTCAAAAATTAACGTCTTCTGACCTCATATCCTTAGGTGGAAAAGAAGGTAGAAAGTATCTAATGTAGTTGCTGGGATACAGAACAAGAAGTGGGATTAACGTATGTACTTTTTCATGCTGCTGCATAGACTCACATTGCTAGTTTCCTCATCTGTCACCACTCAGGTAAAATCAAAAAACAAATGCCATAAAAGGAATCATTTTGGGTGATTAAAGCAGTCTGGTTTTTTCATGTGTTTTCCAGTGGATATTTTTCTTCTAATTATTGAAAATAATTGCCTGGTAGTATACAATATTGCACTGAAGAATTTCCCCCTTTTTTATGTAAACTGAATTTGTCTTAACAATCCTGCTCTGCCCCAAACTTATTTGTCAAAAATATTATGGAGGTCAAATGCACTAGAAAGAGAGAAGGTGCTGGAAAGGGACAGAGATCTCCTCTAGAAGAACACAGAGCCTTGTGGATCTGATCAATAGCAGCTGAGGTGGATGGAGATAGTAGTAATAAAATAAGTACCTACTAATGGAGCTTTTTGTCTTGTCTTGTTGGAGTGCCGTGACCTTGGCTGGAGGCTGTCACCTCTGAGTCGCTCACTCCCCTGCGGTGGGTAGGGGAGAGGAACAGAAGGACAAAAGTGAGGAAAGAACACTTGTAATGCAAAAGCAATCCTTTACCACCAGTCCCAGAGCAACGGCTACTTTGGAAAAGCTTTACTCCACACTTGTAATGCTGACTATGGTGTTACAGGATATCCAATTGACCATATAAAACATCAATAATAACTAAATAACATCAATAATAACTAAAGCATTTATAACTTTAAAACATGAAAAGTTGCACTGATGTTTGAGTATACGAGTAGTTCCCATGTAAATCCTTTAAGTAAATGTGGTCATAATTCTTAGTGATTAATATGATGTTGTGCTCTGTTATTTACACATTAATTATACAAGTTAAAAGCTTTAACCTTATGACTTATGAAATTTTTTATTTGTTAACTCCAATGCTTTCTCAAGTTCTTTTGTGTTGTACATGATTATCTACAAGCCATCTCTGCCTCTGATGGATCCCGAGCTGCAGATGGTCAGGAGGGTGGCTGGTGGCCCGACTGCTGCAGGTGTCTTGCGCTCTTCCTGCTTTTGGCCAGAGGAGTTCTGGGACAAGCAGACCTTTGGTCTGGTCTGGTGTGGCTGCTCTTTATGTTCACAAGTGATTACTTAAAATGAGGGAAACTTTTAGCTGCGTTTAAAAAAAAAAAAAAAAAAGTGTAAGTTCACAGCCACAAATGCCGCTAATGCATATGCTGGGAACAGTGCATGAACTAGGAGGTTTCTGGTGCTGTAAGTGAAGTGTGTTTTTCCTAATGAAGAGTCTAATGTGTTCTGAGGTTTAAAGGTAGGGTAAGGAAACTGTGCAAAGGAAGCCTGCCTCCTGGCAGGTTTTTTCTCCAGTGTCACACAGGTGCTGATGATACATGCCACTGGATTTCATACTATCATGAGAAGAAAAAAAAAAAAAAAAATAAGATTGTGCCTTTTGAGAAGATTCTCCAGGTCCTTCAAGGGCAGGTTGAGATTAACTCAGATAGCAGTGTACCCTGACCTGTCCCATCTCACAGACTGTTGTAGTATCTCCACAAATCCTGGCAATCCCACAGATGGTGAGGGTAGAAAAGAACTACCTGAGAAACTGGAAAAGTGTATGGAGCCAAAGGTCCCTGAGGTCATGACTAACCTCAGGGTATTTGGCATTCCCCCTTCACCATCAGGGGCAGCTATGGCTGCAGTGACCACAGGAGGATGGAGTTCAGGATCCTCAGAATAGAGAGCAGAGCAAAAAGTAGGACCATTGCCCTGTATTTCTGGAGAGCAGACTTCGGTCTCTTCAGGGATTCACTTGGAAGAATCCCATGGGATGTGGCTTCAGAGACAAGAGTCCAGCAGAGCTGGCTGATACTCAAGGATCACCTCCTCCAAGCTGAGGAAAGATCCATCCCAACAAGCAGGAAATCAGCAGAGGTGGCAGGAGGCCTGCATGGGTGATCCAGGAGCTCGTGACTAATCTCAGACATTAAAAAAAGAGAGAAATGTACAAGAGCTGGAAGCAGGGACAGGTGACCGAGGAAGAATGCAGAGCTGCTCAACTGTGATATCTTACTGTCCTCCCTGCTGCTTCAGTCAAGAGTGGCATACTCCTTCAGCATCTGCTGCTACCGTGAAAGATCTGCCTTTCCCAAAGGGCTTGAAATGTAAGGTGACAAGCCTGAGGAATCTGACAAATGGTCTGAGGTTTCCTCCTGGTGTCTGATTGCTACAGAGATTGGAGTAGGCTGCTGTCAGAAGCAATGAACATCACCATGTTCTACCTATATGAAATTCTTGGAAAAAACAAGTTTCACATGTTTTTACTGCTTAACTCAGTGGCTGCTCCTTTATCCATGTTGAACAGATTTCCCTCATTGCTGTTGACTATGAAAAATAACTGACAGCTTTATTCTGCTTTTTTGGCAAAAATCTGTGTATGTCCTGGTGCTTTTGATAAAACTTGTATTTTCAAGCTACTCTATGGATTAGCATGGCAAATTGAAATTCTTTCTGTCATCATTAACAGTTTATGTTCACGAGACTCAAACGTTTAAAATTTCCTTTTCTGAAAGAAGTAAGCTGACTGCATTACTCTTCCACAAGATCGTCTTGCTTTGAATTTTCCCTATAAGAGGTGCTGGAATCACCTCAGCAAGACCTTAGAGCTCTGCCATTGAGGAGTTCCTCTGCATTTTCTGCACTGTCTCTGAGAGAAGCTAAACGAGAATTTAACCTTCTTTAGCACTGCAAACTCTGCCTCTGTTATTTAACATTACAACCACTTGTACTCATCCATATATTCAGAAAAGGAAGCAGTGCTGTTGCTGATAAAGATTGTCTTCCTGTCTTTGCCTCCAACTGTATCTTGTCACCACATCTTTGAACACCTGCCAGAAGCGGTGTGTTTTTCTTCCTCCCCTCCTGCATTTGGGCACAGATTGTACATTTTCCATTTCACTTGCAACGGTATCGTTGTGAACATCACTTCTTAGGTTTATGACATCCTGCCTAACTATAGTGGAATGTGTGATGTCATCACCTGACATAGTATCCCATTCCATATTCCACATAAATTAACGCAAGGCATCAACGATCCCTGAAGATGGCTGTGATTGCAGTCCTTCTGAGAATTTTAAATTCTTTCTGAATGGTGCAAGGCTAGACAAGGTTTTTGGGGAACTGTCCATCCAGGTTCAGATGACATGGAAGTCACTCTCCTTAGTGTGGTCGCACACTTGGATAGTTGAGCCGTAGCATTTCTGTGTACCTCTCCACAGCAGCTCCATGAAGGACAGAGGGATGTCTAGCATTTTCCCACAGAATCAACAGCTGGCACGCTTTAGTGTTGACAGTTAACAACTGTAATGTATCACATAAACAAAAGCATGAGATCTTTCTCCTGTGTAAGGAAGTAATTGACTTTTGGGAGGTTATCTTACAAGATAACTGAGTTTGGTTAAATATCTGGGCCGCTAGTGAAAGGCCCAGGGCAAAGGTTCAAGATCAGACTTTTTGAATTAAGAATCCCTAAGGCTTACCTTTCCTTTTACTTTAAGAAGCGTTCGCTTTTCTGTTTGAGTCTGTTGATTCCTAGCATCATAAGTGGATGCCTTCATCCCCCCTTATTCTGAGGCACATGTTTGTACTGAGCATTTCTGCCTCTTCTTCAAAAAAACCTCAGGAATCCCTGGAGTGCTGGGAAAGCTTCCCTTCCCAAATTCTTCCCCTTTTGTCATCTGGACTGTTTCAGCCACATAAATGTGTGGGTTTCTCAGCCCCGTGAGGTACACTTGCCAATTTTAAATGCAGAGTTAGTCTATGCAAATGATATCCTGTGTCTTTCTGTCAGGCGCCAGCTGAGTTCCTTAGTACTCTCCTTTGATCGGGGGCAGTGTTTCACAGGGCACCTTGACCAGGCATCGATGTCTCTTGCAAAGAAGCCTTTCAAGGCTTCAAGCATGCGCAGTCTGCTTTTTCTTCTGGAGGAAAAGGAGGGTGAACATCAATGAGCACTCGCCTGAAGGAGACATGAAGGCTCTTTGTTAACCACTAGAGGTTATTCCAGATATATTCTGTAGCCACATTCATAGTCCTCTGTCTTTATGCCTCAAGTGCTGTCAACTGATTTTAAGATTCAAAAATTGTAAAGAAACTGAGAATAGGGCAGCATGTTCTGGCTATTTGTGTTCTTCTGGAGGGAGGAGATGTGAGCGCATCTCTTGTCCCAGCAGCTCCAGCCGTGCTTAGTCATGATGTGAGTGGACAGTATCTCTTAAAGGTATTGGTTACTGGTAACACCCATTTAGGAATACAGCAGAGCTGGATTTGGAAAGCACTATGGTTTGTGGATGAAGTGTTCATGTCTTAGGAATATTTCTCAACTGTATACCAGGTAAGCAGTTGTTTAATATTGCTGTCTCATTTTATAATAAATCAAGGTTTATACAAACCAGAATGATAGCACAGGCTTGGGGTAGGATGCTGAAAATATGCACCAAGTGTTAACATTCAAAACAAGCATTTGGCCTAAAAATAAATTCCTTAATTTTTGGAAAGAAAGTGGTCCCCAAAACTTTGTAAACACTAAAACACATGTGAAAATAGAGATACGAATTTTATTTTGAGGGAACATCAGGCATCACAAATACAGTTAAACAAGAGCCTTGCAAGTGCCTTCACAGATGCTAACTGTTGATGTTTTTTGTCACTACCTGGACTTTATCTTTCATAATATTACTAACCTTGTTGTTGATGGAGGCCTATCAGACAGTTTGATCAATAGCTAGTCTCCAGTGCGGTGCAGGAACAGGTACTATTTATTTATTGACTGTTGGCAGTTCTGCTCAGATACTGAAGATATGGTTTCATTTGTCTTATTTAGTCAAAATAACATTTATGTCTAGTTTGAGTTTTAGTATAAAACATCTGTGAATAATTAACTTCCCTGTACAGCCAATCTCAGAGTATGCATTTGTAGTTACAGTGTTTTTACCGTATGAAATCAGTACTATGTGAAATCAGAAATCTTTTGCTTTCTTCCTGAGGGTTTTGCCTTAAGAGATTTGGGGAGGAAAAAGCTGCTGTTTTACTTAACCGAGGGACTTCAGGACACAGCCCTGAGTCAGACATCAGGACCCCTGAAGAGAGCTGGGCAACTTATGTGGGTTTCACAACCACCAGTAGTTTAGGTAAGGGCTTGCCTAAGCATCAGTAGCAGAAGCTGATATGTGTGACGTCCTCGTTGCTCCCTGGTGAGAGGCACCCTACCTCGAATGGAAAGGTAGTGCCTGTTTTGCCCCAAAATTCGTATCCTGGAGGTTTCACTTCTGAAAGAAGGCCTTTCAATGCATGGAGGTTGTTAATACATGAATTCAGACTAAATATCAGTTGTAGGCTTTGTGGGTTTTGTTTTTTTTTCCTTTGTATACTGAAGTTAGGAACAGCTTCAAGATGATAAAAAATTCTTATTTCAAGTCTCAGTCAAAGTTGAGCATCTCAAACCCAGTTCAGTTCTGATTTCATTTAGAATCATTTGGTGAAAAGCCATAAGGCGCTCTGAGTTGGAAATCAGATAAAATGAGCACAAATCTCTGTGGTCATCAGATACTTACTTTCATATCTTTATTGCACAAACATTATTAACAGAGTGGTTTCTGTTTTTTGTCGAGCACATTGGCCTTGGTACATCTATAGTTCTGCAAAGAAGAGGAAGGAGGTGGCATTGATGTGTAACACTTTCTGAAAGGAAAATATTCATAGATACCATATTTCAAAGGATCTGGAAAAATAGATAGACAGTAGGTACCCCACAGGTTTCTCTCTGTGTGCATGCATCATCAATGAAGGCTGCACAGAAACTTGTGTCACCCAGAGTCATGCAGGGGTTACTGCTATTTGCTATACCCTATCACTTAAAAATGCAGCATTTCTTGTTGAGTGCACTTGCATGCTTCTTAAAAACTAGAGCAATAAGAAAATACATCCAGTTCACAACTCTTCAGTCAAAGCAGAAGTGCTTGTCAGCAGTCAATCATTACAAAATACCAGTTTTGATTAGCAATATTTATTTTAACTTTTTGACAATGTTTTTCTCCAAACATTATATTAAGACAGATTTCTTTATTGGCATTAGAAAACTTGCAGTTCGATAGTGCAGTAGGTTCTTTTTTTCTTTTCAGTGTTTCCCTGTTCATTCACTATTAAGTGTTTGTATTTCACCTATTTCTGATTACTTTTGGAATAAATGCCAGAAACCCATTATGACAAATGGGATTTTCTATTTCTTCCTTGCAGTCAGTAGGGTCAGAACTCTGCAGCTACTGATGAGGTGGCTATCCTTGTATGTTTTGTCATGCCTGTGATTTTTGCAGTAGAGTTTTCTCTTCTTTACACCCCGATTCGCTTTGCTTGATAAACTGATACACTTACTTCTAGATTTCCAGGTATTTACATGTGGAGACTACTGTGTTTAAATTCCATAGGAATTTTGAAAAGAAATTAGATTACTTGTGCAATGACTGTTGAAGAGCTATCTCAAATTGGGCACAAGCTTGAAGGTCAGTCTGTGTTGACAGTATAAACTCTGGAGTAAAAACCACAGAGGATTGTGAAACAAAACTCTAAGGAAATGGGAAACATGATGGCTTTAGTATTATGTTGACCAAACACGTTCACTGTTTACTGTCAGGTAAGCTTCTGCTGGCTTTTTCCTGATGTTAAAAAAAAAGTTGTGTTATGTAGGTGTTGGAATGTTCTGTTTTGGGAAGGCACTGCATTAGCTTTGAGTCAAATATATCTGTAGCCTGGCCTCATAATGCTACATTTCACCTCTGCTTTTCCATTCATCAACTAGACTTGCTGCTGTTTTCTACCTGCAGTCAACTGTGCTGAGATCAAGTAAGCCTGTTTAGATATAGAAATCCAATTTAAATGGAACAGCTGTACAGCCAAATGAACATACGAGCTTTCTGCTGAATAGCATATGTTTTACTGCTTTCGGTGAATGTGTTCTTTAGTACCATTCTTTTAGTTTCACGGTTGAGATGAGCATGTCTTGTCTAGTATTTGATAAATAATATTTATTTTTTTCAGTTTCACTTACAGAGATTAAAAACTTGATATCTCTACATTGACTTAAAATACGGATCAAGATATCATTGTTTAAGTGATACCTTAAGATAACATTGTTTAGAGTAATGGGAATGTTTTAAGGTATGGCAATTCTTGCTTTATCTTTTCTCACGGGGAATGTGAATGCATTTGTACGTACATTTAGGACGTAATGCTTTAAGACAACCAGGAAGTAGAAAATATAGATTTAGTGTTTGTTTTATTTCATTGACTTCTGAAAACATGATAGGCAGCTGTGTCTACCCAACACTAATTAAACTAGAATATCCTAATTTGACTTATTGCATCTGTGTTACTATCAATTAACTGAATTTTTAAAAAATGTGTGCTAAGGTTTTAACTGACATGGAGAAAAAATAAAAGTGACTAATACTTGGGGAAAAAAACTATTATGGGGGGTGGTCCCCAGATAATTGCAGTTTTACAGTGTACACAGAAAAAAGTACTGTTATCTAATTTAGGTAAAACATCCTTTCTCCACGATTTGAGTTGCTCTTCATTTTCAAAAAAAATACTCTTTTGGAATTTTGAATTCTCGTAGAATTACTGAGATTTTGTCTTTTCCTGGAAGCGACACAAAGAAAAATGTAATGCTTGGGGATGTTTTGCAGGCTTAGTGAAGATTGTACTTGCAGTCTTTATACCTGGCATTCCTTGATTATGGCGGGCATTTTAATTCTGCATAGTAGTGATATTTGTAGCTTCTTGGCATCGGACCTTGTATCACTGCTACACATCAGGCATGAGACTGTCAGTATTCACGATAATTAAATGAGGGCTGGGGATCATCTCTCCCTTCCCACTGATCTTTCACCCTGTCTGTGCCTTGCTGAGGACCTAGGACCTATTTTGGTGTCACCTCTTCTTCACAGAGGTGGCTGCAGTGTGAAGAGTTCCCCTTCTCCTACTTGAATTCCTGAAATAGGGGAGAGCTACTCCAGTCCTGACCCCTCTTTCATCCACTTACCCCCTGATTTATCTCTCTCATCTCTGCACGCAAAACGGTCCTGCATGTCTGGTGAGAGGAAAGGCTGCCACTGACTTGGGAGCTGGGAAGGTGAGTTATAGGTGTCTCAAAACCTCCCCTTTGGCAGGGGGGTGGGGGGTGTGTGGTTGCATTAGCCCATTTCTGGAAAGGCAATGGCAGGATAGGGAAGGGAAAAACATACAGGCAGAGCAGGGATGAACTGAATCGTTGCAGGCAGAAATTGGGGGCAAGGAATGAGCATCGTCAGTAGCAGTTGTATCCACACCATGAGGTGATACTTGAAGTTTTAGTATGGTTTTGAATTCATGGAGCCAAGTTGTTAACAACTATCATCCATTATATTGCTGTCTTAATGTAAGCATCCTCTAGTTAGATTTAAGTCATCTTTAAACATATCTGGGATTTGGGTTGGAAAAAATGGTAGCTGTTTTCTGCTGATACCTGATGTGTTGACGATGATATCAGGTGATGTCCACTGTGTCAGAAGCATTTAGTTTTCCAGATTTTCCATTGCAGCACATACAGATGAAACAAAATTTCAACCTTTTTGTGTGTGCTGCAATATAAAATGTCAACATGGTGCTATATGTGAAGCTGCTCAATTTTTTTACCTGCCCTTCACTGCTAATCCTGCTCTATTCCCTAGATTGGAGCAAAACACAATCATTAAGACCTGCCTTTTTTTTTTTTTTTTTTTTTTTTTTTTGTCTCTTGGGGTGCTGTTGCCACCTCGTGGCATTGGCCAAAACCAGCAACAAATGCTCAGTGAGCTACATCATTTGCTGGCAGATGTCACTAGTGAGATGGATGTGGGATGTGTGGGGAGGAGTGAGTGGGCCTCTGTTGAGGCTTTGCCTCTGTGCAACAATCAAAAGTTTGTTACATGGGATTTCTGATAAAAGTGCCCCATCCCTTGTGTGCCAACAGTGGCAGAGTCAGTGGTAGTCTTTATTCTTTTTCTTCCACCATTTGTTTTCTGAAGTGGACAAAGACACTAACTGTTGTCCAGACTGATCCTCAGATTTTGGAAACACTCTAAAGTCCTCAGCCTTAAGGAAGAATTACAGTAGAACAGCTCTGAAGAACCAGTTACCTGAACAGTCAGTCATCTTAAGTACTATAATTCAGCTTTCAGCAAACAAGATGTTGAGCAAAAAGACAAGAAAGCGTTGTTCAGATCTTGTTATCCACATCTCTCTCTCTCTTTTTTTTTTTAAGCTGAATACTTGAAATAGTTCATGAAAGTCTTGCAATAACCCTGTGAAGTGGTATTCAGTTTGGCCTGGCCCCAGAGTGCAAACTGTTGTTATTGTTGCTAAAGCATTCTAAGAGCTAAAGTATGAATTTCCTGTAAAGTAGATAAAATACTTGAAATGTTAGATGTGCTTTTACTAAATAAATTTGGGCTCCAGGAAAAATGGAGGTTTGTGGGTGTTTTTTATTTTTAATTGGAACTTGCAGCAATCAATAAAAATCCAACATTGAGTTTTTAATGTAATGCTAAAGTGCTAAACAGTTTACACCTGGAATCTGCCTACATTGTTCACTATAGTGTAAACCTGCTTAATACATGGAAAAAATGAGCAAGGTATGTATTTTCAGGTGTCGGATTAGAAATCATCCAAGCTCTTCTTTTGTAAGAGAAACACTTACTTTTAGCAGCAGTTCATTTATTAGATATTTATTAAAAAAAACCAAAAAAAACCAAAAACAAAACAAAAAAAACCAACCAACCAAACAAACAACAAAAACAGCTATTTCAGGTTAAAATCCTCCTAGCCAAAAAATAAATATTAAAGGTTAGCTATAACTGGAATCTTCCTTAGGTGGACACTACATGCTTATGCTGGCATGGTAGGTGGAAAAGAAGAGGAAGATGCTGATTTTCTGTTAGACAGTCACTCTCACTTGGACCAACCTAAAAAGCTGACATCAACAAGGGTGCTTTAGTTACGAAAATGTCACCATAGGCATAGGAAAGCAAGTGCTGAAAATCCTCCCTCTAAGGCTGCCGTAAATGATGAGTTCTTAAATTTGCTTGGGTATTGGGAACTGACTTTTCAGCACTTGTTCAGCATAGTCTTAGTTAATATTTTCCCCAAAGAAATCCAGTTATTGCAAGTACTTTTCCAGATTCCTAATGTGGCTTCAGTCTGAGCTTTAGGCAAATAATATACTGATTTGGAACATGCAGAAATCAATATGGTTCTTTGAATGAACACCACATAATTAGGTACATCTGGCTTGTGAATGTAAACTATAGCTAAACAAAATTTTTAAAGAGCAAACTCTGCTTAGGTTTAATATCCATTTAAATCCCTTTTTAAATCTCTTTTAATTAAAATTAAGCTAAAAGATTCTTCTCATAGCTTTGTGTTTTTTAGTTTTGTTTGATTTTTAAATTTTATCTAGATAAGATTGCATTTGATATGCAAGTAGTGTTTTGACTGTTTGCATGATTAATGACTTTGGCGCCTAAAAGAAAAAGGGCATAGTTTGATTGTTACGCATTAGTAAAACACTTGGTTCGTTTGCTTGGGACTGGAACACAGCCCTTGCAAACCTAGACACATGTTTTCCCATATATACACCGCTTTTATATGAGAAAAAAAATACTACCTTTTTTAAGGTAATATTCCATTTTCTGTTCTGTCAGCATCACTGCCCAACCTTTTTTAAAACAAAAAAAAAAAAGAAAAATGTACCTTATTAGCCATACACTCCAGTAGAACTGTTTAAAACATAGTGTATTTAACACTAGCTCAGGCACTTCTTTTGTCAAGCTCTTTCTGACTTTTGGCTATGTGACATTAGATTTTCTGGTTTTAATTAAAATATCCCTTTTCAATTAAAATTGTTCCAGCACTGTGTTTTGATGCATAAGTATCTGGCAGTACCTCTTTTCTTATGTCTTGCTGAGAGCAGATCTGGTATAAGTATTTCTTCTCATGGCCTGTGGTGACGTTGTCAGTCTCTGTGTAGCGTGTTCACTCCCCACTCATCTGTGGAATCTGTGACGCTTCTGTGTGATTTCTGTTTCTGATGCAGCGGTTTTTCATGTTTATGTTTTTTGTGTTCTGCCCTGCGGATTTCTTCTTAGACCTTTTTTTCAGTTTTGCATAGGCTGCAATGTCATGTAATAACACGAGCCTGTTGTAAGAATTTTATCATAAACTGCTGCTTTGAATCTTATTTTTCCATGTGACAAAAATAGCTCAGATCTGTTGTACTCTTTACCAGACTGGAGGATTGCACTGTCCTACCTCAGTTCATGAAGGTCTCTTTGTCACTGTCTTATTCTCTTCAGTGCTGCCTTTTGCTTACCATAGCTGTGTTGGCAGTAGCAATCTGCGTGTGCTCCTTTTAAAGGAAAAGACAAAATTGTGAGTGAAATTTTTGGTGTCTGGAGAAACAGTGCTACAAGCCTGTACCAGTACCTGTTGCAATCCTTGGTGCAAGGCCCTTGGAAGAAAGGCAACCTTGACTATCTTTCTTTAACTTCTGTCACATGCTTTATGAACTCCTTCAGGCATTCAGTGGACAGTAACCAAGTTATTAAATGTTACTTGGCATGTTTGCTCTTGAGAAATTGTTTTATATTTGCTCCTGTACTGAAACCTTGTCTTCAGTAACTGGTAACTGTGCACACTGCACGGTAGCTTTGACAGTGTGCAAGGTGACTACTGTTATGTTGCCTTCTCGTGCTGTCAGAGCTGAAAATACATGTGACTGTGGGTATTGCACACGTGGACATTGTGAACTGCACAGATGGGACTAATGGGACTTTCAAATTTCACAGCAAAGTTATAGAATCGAAGAATAGTCTGGGTTGGAAGGGACCTCTGAAGGCCATCTAGTTCAACCCCCCTGCAATAAGCAGGGACATCTCCAGCTAGGTCAGGTTGTTCTGAGCCCCATCCAACCTGACCTTGAATGTTTCCAGGGATGGGGCTTCTACCGCCTCTCTGGGCAACCTGTGTCAGTGCTTCACCACCCGCATTGTAAAAAAATTCTTCCCTTAGATGTAGTCTGTATCTCCCAGTATTGAAAGGCTGCAATCAGGTCTCCCCGCAGCCTTCTCTTCTCCAGGCTGAACAAGCCCAACTCTCTCAGCCTGTCCTCACAGCAGAGCTGCTCCAGCCCTCTGAACATGTTTGTGGCCTCCGCTGGACCAGCTCCCGCAGGCCTACGTCTGTCTTGTGCTGAGGGATCCAGAGCTGCACACAGTACTCCAGGTGGTTATGTTCAATATTAAGCAGGTTCAACTTTATGAAGCCTTTTGTATGTATGTCTTCCTACCTTCTGTCCGTCCTTTTTCTGTCTGGGGGAAAAGAGCTGAGGTAAGGAGCCTCTGTAAGGCGAGTTTTACTGCATCCATATAGAAACCAAGGTCTGTCCCCTACATGTTGCTTCTTCCTATCCCTAGCTTGATGGGCTCATTGTGAATCTGTCACCATGTACTGCTGCTTATTCTGACAGTTATCAGAAAGGAGGTTTTAGACATACTTTTGTACAGCTTATTCTATGGTGAAGTCCTAGGTTCTACTTACTTTGATTGAAGGCTGAACCAGCAATGTGTGGGTTCAGACAACATGAGAGTGGACATATATTGCTCTTGTTATTTGGCAATGAAAGAATGGACAGGCCTCAAGAAACCACTAGCAGGGAGGAGAATGGACACTGAATAGGAGGGTACAGAAACTGGTGAAGAGGACGGCACGGGGGAGGGGGAGAATAGGATGAAGTGCTGGATGCCAAGCGTGGTGCAGAAACTGTTGAGGGATTGCCTGATCCCTTGGGGCTGGACTTTTTATAATTTCTTAACCATATGATAGAAACATACACCAGAGTATCATTCGTGGATCCGCACAATAGGTGGAAGTACTGTGAGTGCTTCAGTAAGGGCCACAAGCGCTAGGATCTGAATGGGTCTGAAGTCTGTTGTGCAAAGGGAAAAAACAAATTAATGATAAGGAATAGCAAGCAGGGCCAGGCCAAAACCAGGAGTACCTGTATTTTTCAGATCTGGCTTATGGACCAGCCTGCTAATCTTTTGTTTTATTTTGTCTCTCTGGCTTTCAGTGGACTGAATTTTCCTAAGATGAAAACAGTACCTGATACATGGAT
The DNA here is from genome assembly GCA_000699545.1 of Podiceps cristatus. Lineage (NCBI taxonomy): Eukaryota > Metazoa > Chordata > Aves > Podicipediformes > Podicipedidae > Podiceps > Podiceps cristatus. The sequence continues at coordinate 37,825 of KL283027.1, read as the reverse complement.
TATGTGTGTGAAGACAAATTGCTTAAAAATTCTGCACCATAGATAACTGAGATGCTAGAGTTGTTCTGCTGTATGAAAACACCGAATGGTCTATGCTGAAAACAGTATTTCTGACATCAATCAAAAGCTAAACACTGTCTAGATTATCTTGATATATGTGTGTTTTATGGTAGAAGATAATAAAACAAATAGAGATCAGGAGTAAAGTCTGGCTACAGCAACAACAGATGGGCTATTGTACCTAATCCTTTTAGTTACACAACTGTACAAACAGTGCTATTAAAATCACACAGCTAATCAAAAGTCCTCTTTTTGCTGTAAAACAATATTAAGCCCCAAATTAACAAAATTGCATAAGAGTTGGAATTTGGTTTTGCTGCACTCACACTACACAGACAGTGCATATTGCACTCTCTTTCGCAATAATAGAAGTAACACAACTACAGATGGTGTTGCTCTACCTCCGGGTTAGGAAATAACTTTAAAATAGCTTCTTGGTTTGCTAATTTGAATGTCTGTGTGTAACTGTTCAAGTGCATAACTGAAAGCAGAACAACTTAGATACAGTGCAAGAAAACTGAAATTTTACTGTTTTTCTGTGACTCTGTGCCCCTCCCTCCACAGCTTTCCTCCTCTCCCTGTGCAGCATGGTGCAGAGGTGACGTCTCTGCGTGGCAGCAGCAGAAGGCACAGAGAGCAGCTCAGGGTTGCACTGTTTGGCACCTGGGAGGATGACTGGCAGGTGCATTTCTGCATCCCAGGAGGCGGGCAGTGCTGGAGGAGGCCGCAGCTCCACGCTTTGTGCTGCAAGATCTCAGTGCTCTGCAGGGATGCCAAAGAGCTCATCCACCCGTCTAAACTAATAGGGAAGGTGTAGAAAACAAAAATGTCCCGTTTTATAAACCTGTGCATCTTGAAGCTCAGTGCAGTTACGATCTGCCTGCCTGAAAAAAAAAAGATTGTAGTGCTGCTGGAGGACATGCTGAAAAGGACCAATGGAGCAAGTCAAGGGTGCACTTCTATGGTGTCTTTGACTGCTTACTCCATCAGTAACTTCTGTAAAATGATCTTTCTGGTAAACCTACGAGTTAACTTCAGTTAACCTACAAGTTAACTTCTTCAAGTTCCACTTGCAGAAGAGGTAGCTACAGTTAATTTCCTAATAATATCTCATTGTGGCTTCCAGGCTTTTAAATTTAACAATTTGTCCTCTCTGTTATCTTGTACCTTTTTCTCTAGGATACTGTGTAAACGTCTTGTTGCCCTCTGATAGGGCAGCATGTTTGGTAATTCTATGAATGCGTGCAGACCAGACCAGCTGCGCTTATTTCTGCTTGGGAGATCTTGAACTGAAATACAACAATCTTGCATCTTTTTCCCTTTCAGAACATTAGTTTGAGAAAACCTCAAGTATTTGAAAATTGATTAAATGCATTTACAGTGATGGGTGTATCACATCATTTCTCAATACATTTTGCAAGAGATACATAGGAAGAAATAATACGTTTAAGTGCTTCAGGACAGTAACCAACATTCTCCTTGTCCTGTGTGAAAACTTGCATTATGTGCCTATAATTCCTACCTATTGAAGAATGTCAGAAGTTGAAAATTTGTTAACCCAAACCCCTTGTATCAGAAATAGGTACAACTTGTTTGGGCTACAGAAGAGAGGTGGCGTAAGCTTTCCTTGTATTACTGCATGATTGCTAAATGACAAAAGTTTACATAATCACTAAGTAGTACATTTAAGTATGGTATCTTTGAGTTTACTCCATGAAAATAGCTGGTTGCAAAGCTTTGCTTGTAGCAGTACTGTGAAAGCCAGTACTTTAACTATGCAGTCTTACATGGGGACAGTGTAGTGCAACACTTTCACTTTCTCATCATTGATCCACACCACGTTCTCCACCCTTGCTAATTCATGGAAAAGAAAATCTCTACAGCATGGCTATTGACATAGTATAAAGAAACCATACCTGCAGTTGTGTGTATTATGATCTTACAGGGTTCTTGTACACCTCTTTCTTTTGTCTCACTGCTGGGAGTAGGGTGGGAAACCCAGATTTCCACAGTCACCATCAGAGTTCTGTCATGCGGCTTCAAATAACTCAGTGCAGTTACAGCTGGCAAAAGACAAGCGGTTGGCTTGGAAAGAGAAAATGATTGGTGGTTGTCATCTGTAGCAAGTTGGGCATGGACCTTATTTTTATTGCTTAAAGGTCTGCAATCCATTGAATCCATGAAAGAGTAGAAGTTATCACCAGACAACTTTAATTATATTAATGAAACATGGAGAGATATTTCTTAAAAAAATCCATGAATACATACTGTTGGAAGTGTTATGTTACCATTTCCTTCTCTAGAACTGTTGTAGGGCTGTGCAGGTTTGGGTTTGGTTTGGTTTGGGTTTTTTTGCAGTAGTTGATTTATTCTTGCTTCTATGGCAGCTGCGTCCTCTTGAATGCTTTTTCCTGATACTTTTCATGTAGTAGCGCTGCTTCCTCTTTTTTGTGAACCAAAACATTACAGTCTTTTTTGACATTTCAGCATTGAGCTTTAGAATCTTCTTGGTAGTAATTTTAGTGCCATTTTTTTGGCTACTATGATTTTGTTCTTTATTTTAAATATTTATGGCAGATGTAATAGGATTTGCCACCTGTGTATCTAATAAGAAAATGCTTCTGTAAACAGAGCTGTCTCAGTGTGCATTGAGAGACAAAACACGAGCAAGGTTTTGAGTTGGACTGGAGAAGTTCTGACACAGCTACCCATCGTTTCACAATGCTCTGCATATTGCCGTGCGAAGCCACGGCCTGGCTACAGCCTAATTTTTTTGTACAGTAACTCTTCCTTAGTGTTAACAGAAATGGGAACAATTTACCAATGATGAGATAAAAAGCAAAACAAAACACAAAACCCCCCAAGTTTTTTGTAAAATAAAACCAGAAGTTTTTTGTTTCAGCAGAGAGGGTGTGAAAGACCACACTTCACTGCCCCCTTGTCTTACCCAGCTTCATGGCTTTTAGACTTTTAGCCACTGAAACTTAGTATGTAAACCCATTTATTTTTGTGCGGGCCACATAAAAGATTCAATTTTCCTCTGGGAATTTTGGCCTCCCCTCTGAGACTGTCTGTCCAAATGTGTGCTAGGCTTTAAGCCATTCCTTTTCAGAAGTTACTTTTTTTTTTTTTTTTTCTCTCTCCCTAAGAGAATCTGCCCTATGATATTTAGCTGTGCCTACTAATTGTACTTTTTGAGTTTTTGTCATTAATTTTGTCCTTCCTACTCCATATCACATGAACAATTAAAGAGATTTTTCAAGCTTCCAGGCTGTTAACTCACTGTGGGATTCAAAAATCAGTCTGGATGTTTCAATAAATGGCTCTTCCATGCAGATGAGGTAGTGTGATCTCTTACCTGGGCACCAGTGTCATCCATGGACTCTCTTTAATTTTTACCTGTCTTATTTTGTTACTCTTATTGGCCTTCCAAGTAAAATTATCAGAGTTTATTAGGTGCAGACTCTGAAGATGATAATGTCCCCATGATCAAATGCCATTACAAGTGGCTGCTTAACCTAAGATCGGAAAATGACCTACCTAAACTCTCATTAATCTGGTTGGGGTCTTTTCAGCCAAGCGATATGTTTTTAAGAACCATAACAAACAAAATGAAACATAAGAAACCATTTCTGCAACCTGAATTGAGACCTTGTACACAGGAGGAACATGGCTGAGTGAGGAGATATGATCTTGACTCTGTAGGGAAGAAACAAAACAGTCATCGGGGTTTTGTTATCTGTCCAGAGAGGTCTGAAGTTTCTGAGAGATTTGAGAAATCTCAATTTGCAGAACTTGCTGACGTTTAACCACAAGGCTTATTATCTGTCCATGTCTTGTCTATCATCTAAAATAACAAAAGACATCCATCTGTTGTGTAAATCTGTTCGCGCAGAGCTCTTGATACTGGGTTGTAGTCTGGCTATTTTGTTTCTCTAACAACGCTCCTTTTGATTGAAGGACCCCAAAGGATATTGCAGTTCATTTTGACTAACACTATGTTTCTTCCTGTTCCCGCTCTGTTCTGTTTGGGGTTTTTTGAGTGGTTTTAATCTACTACCCAGAAATTACACCAGACTAGTAATTTTTAATTATTTTTTTAACTTGTAAATGTGGCTTCCTTAGCTAGTCCAGTGGTCTGATTACTTTTTCTTACGTGGTATGACTCAGAGTAATACTCGCTTTCATTCCATGTGCCTTGAAGGATGCAGCTGCTGTGCTTTACCACACTGCAGGAGACGATGAGGCCTGTAGAAGACAGCTAACTTCTTCAGGAATGTCCTTAAGGGACCCGTGGAGTTGTGCGTTTGCAAAGTAAAAAATTGCCAGTGTCACCAAGAGACTTGAACCAAGATGAGATCTGTCTTTCTCAGGCGTGGGAGAAGTACATGGCAAAGGACAGTCATTATCATGAATAAAATAACTCAAAACAGGACCAAAGTTGCTCACATTCTGAAGTATTATTTACCCCAGTCCCCAGAGCAACTTTGCCATGGCTGATGAATTCATACCACCCTTCCTGACTCTGTACCTTTTACTTACAAGACCATCCTACCTACTTATGGTCTTCCCATAAACTTTAACAAATACAGCTGAATGTTACAAACGGAAATACTTTTCTTTTTTTTTTTTTTTTTTTTTTTGGCACTTTCTGACTTCATCTTGAAATACACTTATTTCTACTTGACTCCACTAGCATGCTTGCTAGCTGTTAATAGCATTACTTCCATGAAGACCCTGACAACCCTTCAAGCACACGCATTTAACCCTGTGAGGGGGAGGTAGGTGGGAATTTGCTTGCATGTAAGAGCTGGCAGCACCATCAGCACTTCTCCTGAGAGATCACACCTCTCCTTTTGTCTGAGCAGTCACGTTTCCACTGACGTTTTGTCCTGTTTGTTGTACTAAAAATATATTAAATGAATAAGTAGGAAAAGATAGTTCCTTCTGGCTGTGGTTTTACTGGAAGCTGTGCCAATCAGAAAATAGGCTTCCAAGTAATTCCCCCGGTTGTGGTCTGAAGACGTGTATGATGCATGGCAAGTTGAGGGGTGGCTGCAAAAGACCCCTGTTCTCTTGCTGTGGTGTAAAACAATGACGTGTAATAGTTGAAAATAATGATCTTTGTCAGGATGCTGGGGGGTCTGCAGCACAAAGAAATCAGATAGTTTTTCCAAGAAGGAGAGGTGAATTGCTCCTTTCAGGATAGACAGCACCATCCACTGAGCATGAGTGAAAGAAAAAGTAATTATTTAGCTTAAACTACCTGAAAGAAAGCTGATGCTCCTCATCCTTAAAGCATGTATTTAGTCATCCTGCATTAGTCAGTGTAATTACTGAGGCTACAGAACTAATTCCAGATAGTAACCAGTGTTGAAATGTACAATTTTGGCTTAAAAATTAATTTATTTAAATTAGATTTTCCTGCAAGTTAAGAGAGCCCCAATCTGATTGTCAGTTACTGCAATCAGACACTGCTCCATGCTCAGGGCTTTTTTGGTCTCCCCGGCTTGCTTTCTCATACCACATTGGCAAGCTGCAACAAGTGAAACTCCACCCTTCCTACAGAGTGGGGAGAATAAAATGCATAAACGGCGACTGCTGGCAAGTAAAATGAGAGTTTCTGTGAAGGTGCTGGTTTTCCAGAAGGTTGCTGGTGTGCAGCTGAGAAAGGGGCGGGATCCTTTTCACATAGCTTAGTTGTGATTTGCTGAATTCATAGACTTTTCCCCTTTTTTTTTCCTCCTTTTTTTTTTTTTTTTTTTTTTTTTTTGAGAAGTTGACTTGCGGCTGCTTCTCAGTGTGTACGTCAGCTGTAATCTGGTCCCCAGTGTCTTGCGCTGACACCATGAGTTCGGAGGCTGATGAACCCAAGGAAGGTACGGTTTTTAACTCTTTTCACGGGAGAGGAAACATGTGCGCTGCCATTGCCAGCGCTGCATTTTGTGAGCGTGGAGGAGAGTTTCTGCTCACTTTAGCTTTCGGGTATTCAAAGGGGAGGTAAAAATGCCTCGGCACAATCAGCCAAAGTCTCGGCAGTTTCACTGGACATGAAATGACTGATGTGTTGGCACCCAGGAATGTCTGTCTGTCTGTCTCAGCAATAGTAATTTACTTGCATGTGAAATACTGAGCAGTGGAAGAAACGGTGTTTCAAAACACTGGTAGTAGAATATCGAAAGAGGAAGATTTTTTTAATTTGGAAGCACTGTATTTTTCAACAAAAGAGGAAGTTGGATGGGGGAGAAGTGAAAGGTCATTATTTTGGGAATAAGCTTGATGCCGCTTACTTCCCTGTCTGAATGAGTGTGCATGCATGCGTGTGCATGCACGCCTGTGCGTGTGCTAAAGCTCACAGGAGTGTGCCAAAGCTACAGGGCATTTACTGCTTCTAGAACGGAACGTGTGGAGGAGCTGGAAGTGCTCCAACAAAAATACAATTATTCACTAGTGTTGATTGGGAGGGGGTGCAAGCCAGAGTAGGACAGTAGGGAGCAAGCGGGGGAGGAGGAGGGTAATTTCCTGAAAGTGCCTATATACAAAAGAGCATTTATACACAAGTGGGAACAGGGCAGTAGTGGGGTTATACACTGGATTTCTTAGAACAGAATTGGTGTTTCATGGTTACAAATAGTCCTTAGGGATGCTCAGACTTACAGAGATCCAGTATGGCTCAGAAAAATAATTAAAAAACCCACAACAGATAAGCAAGCAGTAAGGCAACCTAAGCATTTTGTATTTGGTGAAAACAAGAAATTTTCAGAGTATTTCAGATAGTTTTCCCCTAACACTCTGCACAAATTCTTCCATTCTTCCGCATTACTGGAGACCTCTGTCTGCTTACTTGTGTAAAAGAGTGTTTTGTTGATTTGCAGAAAAGTCAGCTTGGACTGAAACAAACTTAATGCTACTAATGCTGATAGAACCTGGTTAGTAATGAAGCACAATAGCCTATGTTTTGATAAGAATTACAACGATGCTGTCTGTTTTCTTCTTTCTTCTAGTCAAATTAACAGATTAATTAAAAGGCCACTTTTTTTTTTTTTCCAAGATTCTGTGGGACAGATTTATTGAAAAGCAGAACTGAAAAGAATATTTCTCTATAGAAACTGTTTGAAAAAGAAAATATGTGAATAAGAATATGGTAATAAGAGCATTCTCCCTCAGTTTTACAGCAGGACAGAGCAGCATGCATGCCATAGCATGAAAGATCCCCTGGTTTACATACAGGAAGCTCCAGACAATTTTACCAAGTTGGCTATATTTGAAATGTAAATTTTATTGTTTAAAGAAACCTTAGCTTCTTAGGTGTCTCAGATTCTTAAAATCCTCTGAAAATATTTTTGCCTTTCTGTGCGTTTCTTTTGAAACAATTTGAGATGCCAGGATCCTCACACTGAAAAAGACAGGAAAGAAAGGGTAGATTTTTGGTTAGTTATTTTTAGCTGGGAAAACATTTGTGTTTTGCTGTACTGTGATTTTAATAGGTTAGAATGGAAAATAAAAACAGTAGCCATTGTGGGAAGATAAGGTACAGATATCACTGCAAAGGGTTTTCAGTTGGTCTGTAAGTGTATTCTTGATAATATACTCCCATCTGAAAAGGAATAATTTAGAAGATGCATCAGAAAAGAGGGTTTAGTGTGTATGTCAATAAAGACTGGGATTAACAGATGAATGTGTAGAACTGCAGCTTTTACACTACTTTGTCTACTCTGAATGAACATGGCATGAAAGATTCACTGATCAAACTACTGAAAAATCAGTCAAATACCTATGGATTTGTAGTGGCCCAGTGTATGTGGCATAAAATAGACATTCAAAGTCTTTCAACTAACTGGCTCTGTTTCATCAAGAAACTCTGCTTTTTTTGTATAAAGAAAATTGATGCTTCACAAATTCAAATTGAATTTGGGGCTCATGCTTTTGATACTGAGAATATATAATTTTTTAAATGGCTTACCAAAGGGAGGGTGGTTGATTTTTCCTTTAAGTGCAAGACTGACTTACTCACAAGTTATGAGGCCAGCCAGGATTCCCTGGTAAAGGTCTGTGACTGATTATGGAAGGAGTAGAGGGTACATTTGGACGATTATAAAATAGTTATTGTACCAAATTCTGTATATTTCAAGGCCAAAGCTAGCGATGAAAGCATAGTAGTTAATCTGCTACTTGCTAAAAAGTGAAAGGAGAAGAAAGCTACGGGAAAAATGTTATTTTAATGTTGTTTGTAAGCAAAGGCAGAATTTTTCCTTTTTCCTTAAAGCAGAGATGGTCAGGGAAGCATCACTGGCCAGGAGCGAGTGAAGGGATATACAAGGAGCTCTGAAATTCAGCTGCAGCTTCCAGGCGTGACTCTTGTAAGATCAGCCTGATGAAAAGGAGTGTTGAGGGCACAATAATAGCATCAAATATTGTGTGTGTTCTGACAATGATCTGATGCTGAAATCTGATGCTGAAGCGAGCAACACTTCACTTCCGGGTACTTTATACAAGTGAATCTTAGTATTTGGAGAACACTGCGATATCTCGATATCTATAAAAGTGGATTTAATTGGTTAAATGGATTTTTTTTTTTTTTAAATCTTCATAACAAGATCAAAGACCATAGGTTTTACTGCCGTAAAAATGAACTCTTCCCATTGTTACAGTGAAACACAAATACAAGGTCAATTTTGAATGGCTGACTCCTAAAGATTTTCTTTTTTATAATTAATCAAGTAAAGGTAGAACCTTTGACCTCAAGTCAAATCTTATTTTTTTAGCAGGAACTGGGAGTAAAAAGACATTGCTAGAAAGCAATCATTATTTCACTGTATTTTGTACTAATTGCTGGGTCTGGGGTATGCAGCAGTGTATCTGGGCTTTTCAGCCTCTGCCTTTGATCTCTGCATGGTCTGTATTAGGATGGTAACATGAAACAGTTTTTTTTCCTCCCACCATGCTGCTTAGTAACATTAGAACAGTCTTTGCATTCATCGATAACCACAATGCTGTACTAAATATGTGTGTGTGCGTGCGCGCGTGTGTGTGTTGGTGTTTGTATGGCATCAATCTGTATTGCCTTTACAGATTCCAACAACTGTCATGATATAAATATCTCTGGCACATTTTCTTGTAGTTACTTTTGCCCTGGATGAAACAAAGAGCATGGTAAAGTCAAGAAAAAGACTATAGCATTTAACTACATGGTGTAATTTCAATCTGGTGTTGCATGGTGGCCTGTCATGTACCAAGAAAGGTAACAAATGGTTTCAGGCTGTTACTTGACTTTAATTCCTTTCTGCGATCTGAAGGAAATGTTCTTAATGCTGTCATATTAAAAATATGTATCATGAAAATGCCTTTTTAAATACATGCCAATACCAGTTAAAATGATTGTGATTTTAACGGATTGCTTACATAGTATTTCTTCAATAGAAAGAAACAGTAATTTATGTAAAGCTTCTGAAAACTTCAGCTTCATTCTACAGGTTTTATGTTGTATATTTAGAAAACAACAGGAGATAAATCTAATGTCTCAAAGGAAAAGTAAAATAATAAGATAGAAGACAATATAATACATAGCCTATGAAATGATGGACATTGTGTTTCAAACTTGGAAGCAGTGAAAGCCTGCATTACACCTTTATCATACTTAGTTTTAAGTACCACATTTCATGGAAGATAGATATCTGCATTCCTACAAGTGCTCAGAGCTTTTTTAGACACAATTAGCATTTATTAATCCAAATGAGATTACTGAGGAATGAGCTCACCTGTTTGTTCCTTTTAGAGCTCAGAACAGAGACACAGGGGTTATAAAATCACAGAGCACTCAATGTTTTGAGAAGTCAGTACTCCCTCCTGTAAGTAGTCATGGATTTGCTTTGACATTTTGCCTCTCATTTTGCCTCTCACTTCTCACTGTGAAAGTTTTCCGGGGTAGAGTCATGTTCATTTAAATAACAAATTGTTTGCTCTTGTGCTCCTACAGGCCACTTATTCCATCCAAAATATCAAAGGGACTCTGTTATGCATGATTCTGCATCCCACTATCTCCGAACCCAGCATTTGTTAGAACCTTCTATGCTTTTATGGCAGTGAATGAGAAGATCCAAATTGTGCAAGTGGAGCATTATCCATACATAAATGCAATGTATACCAGGTGATGAGAGTCCCATTTCACGTTAACGTTTGAAGTTACAGACTAATATGGGTGTCAGTCTCTTTTCCCAAGTAGCAAGTGATGGGACAAGAGGAAACAGCCTCAGGTTGAGCCAGGAGAGATTTAGATTGGATGTTAGGAAGAATCTCTTCACCAAAAGGGTTGTCAAGCATTAGAACAGCATGCCTAGGGAAGTGGTGGAGTCGCCATCCCTGGAGGTTTTTAAAAGATGTGTAGATATGGCACTTAGGGACATGGTTTAGTGGGAATTGGAAGTGTTAGGTTAACAGTTGGGTTGATGATCTTAAAGGTATTTTCCAACCTATGTGATTCTGTGATTCTGTAATTAGAATAAACTGCATGAAAACCATAACATTAGATAGAAATGGGAGGTCTCAGTTTCTACTTTTGGACCGAAATCTGGATGGTTTTGTATGAATTGTGGTAGCTTTGACAGCTGCCAAAGTTAGAGATTGTCACCTTCTCTTTTGTGGAGCTAATTTTTCCACAGAAAGCCACAGGGAAAAAGCACAGACAGTTGGTACTTGCCCCACCCCGCTATACCACCAAAGACTACAAAATGTGAGGTTCCTTTATTTCATCTGCTCTTCACCTACCTTCCCTTGTCATAACAACAATCTCCATAAAACATTAAGGCCAGTGAAACAGGGGCTTTTTGTTGAGAGTAGTCTGAAAAGTTCAGTTCAGCAGTAGGAAGAATCATCTGGCCCCAGTGGATGTGTCAGAGATCTAGATTAGTTAAGGATTTTTTTTATTCCACAGATAACTCATCTACTGCCGATGAAGACAATTAAAAGATTGCTGGGGTCATACATATCACATAAACAGCTCTATAAATCAGAGCAATACTTAATAATTCAGCATTTCATGTAATCCCTTCTATAGATTATTAGAATTCAAGATTAATAGGACAAGCTAAAGGCAAAATACATCATTTTAGTACAGGAAAGAATGAAAAAAGGAAGTAAGCTTATGAGAAATTAGAAAGAATTATTAGTAACCAGACACTGTAATATTATATCACATATGCATGGGGAAGGCATTGCCAGAGGTGCAAATAGTGGGGGTGGAAGGAAAAGCAAGAATCTTATACCTTAATGAAGAAGGTACAATGGGAAATTTGGAGGAAATAAGACCATGGTACACAGGCAAGTCAGAACAGGTAGATTTTTTTTAATGTAGTTTGGAGGATTGTACCTTTAATGAAGCAGGATAAAGGAAATGGATAAAGGGCTTTGAGGACAGGAATACAACTGTGGAGGTTTGTAGTACAGCTGCTGCAGCTCCATCTAGATCTGGACACTTAAATCTCTTGGTCAGAGCACTGACTTAAGGCTGTTAAACTGTAGGACTCTGGAAGCAGCTCTGCATCTCTCCCCTCAAAAAGCGAAAGAATGGTTGCTTTTATTTTTCAGGCCAAATCAGGGTAACCTTTAAGATAACCTATCTGTGAGTGGATTAGGTGGCCACTCTTCGTTACTTCTTCTACAGGCTCAGAACTGAATGGGTTCAACTGATGCTTTTTGTTCTATACCACATTTGGAAGTCCATATGGAGTAGTTGTTTTCTGTAGAATACTTTGTGTACCACATATTTAGCAATCTCTCCCTCATGCAGTTGGAGCAGATGAGGAAACTAGTGGTAGTTTGAACAGAGGCCACAGGATAAGCACTAGCTGTAGCTGGTAAGTTACTTCAGAGAATCACTGAAACTCGTAACAGGTTAATCATTTAGCAGCAATTGTTGGGTTGAATGCTAGATTGCTTTGAGAAAATTCCATTAATGTAATTGTACTTACGCAATCAAATCTTTTAATCCATAGCAAACTGCAAGACTCATGTTTAATTTCAAATAAGATACAGTCCTTTGAGCTATCTGGTTGATAGAGAGAATCATAGATTAACTGAGGCTGCAGGGAACTCTGGAGGTCATTGGGAACAGCTTTCCACTCAAGGCAGAGCTAGCTTTGAAGTTGGATCCAAATTCAAAGTGAGATGGTGTTGCTTAGGCTTTTTCCAGTCAATTTGATAGTGTCTTCAAGAGTGGTGGTCCCACGACTTTTCTAGCAACGTATTCCAATATTTGACCACCCTTGCCTTGCAGGTGGTCATTCCTAATAAGAATTCCCTGTGCTGCTGCTGGTGTCTGTTGCCCCTTACTCTTCTGCTGAGTATCCTCAAAAAGAGCCTGGCTCTGTCTTTTCTGTAACTGTTCAGTAACAAGTTAGATGTATCAGTTAGATCCACTATTAGTCTTCAGGGTAAACAAACCTAGGGCTCTTAGCCTGTTCTCTTTATCATGTGTTCCAGTTCCCCAACCATCTTTGTGGCTGTCTGCTTGCTTCAGTTTGTCAGCTTCTTTTTCGGAGAGATATTGAGGATCCCAAAACTGGACACAGTACTCCACACGAGAGGATAGTACTTTGTTTTCAAATTTTACCAGTCCTTTCCATCTTACAGAACTGATTGTTGTACTGGAGACTTAAGTTTCCCCTTCTTCCTTCCATTTATCTGTTGATGACAGCATTTGCTATATTCTAGTACTTCGTAGACCCTCAGGTTATTTTCTTTGAGGATTTTGCAAACTATGCACCATCATAAATGTGATGGAGGTTAGAGATCAGGGAGAAAAAGTCAGTGAATCTCGAGAGAATCAAAAGAAGGATCTGGGTGAGGGAAGGGCCTTGCACCTACATTCGGAAAGGCTATATTTTGTCAGTATTATTTCTGAGTATAGCAACTGGCTAAATTAATGGCTTTTAAGAATGACGAGTATTTTGTAATACATGTGCCAGGGATAACATAAGGAAAATGTAACACTCAAACTAATTGTAATTTGTAACTTTTATTCAAAAGCACACATCATTCCTTTCATCCATAACAATTTATCATTTGGTCAAATCTTCTGTTAAATGTGACAGTTTCATAAGGGTTCTTAAATACAGCTTTTTGAGAAGCAAATTGCTTCCCCTTCTCCCTCTCTCCTCAGACATTTAAAGTCTCTATAAACACATTTGGGTAATAAATAAAGCAAATGAAAACTATATGGCAGGTGTTATTTCAACCTTCTGGACTGCCTTTTTTTTTTTTTTGTTACAATTAGCTTACAAAATGTGGTAAGAAGAGAGCATTTCATAAAGAGGTGTGAAAGACCTACTGAGTTTTATGCTACTTTATGAAACAACTTCTGTTTTTCCGTACATCACACTCAATAGAAGAAGTAGTAGGTTAAAAATAGTTTCATCCATTTCATAATGGCTTTAAAGTGAAAATATTTTTTTTTTTCATGTTCAAGGATTAATTTGTCATGTTTGCTTATTGGGCGGATACTTTATAGATCCACTAGATCCAGTAGTAGTGCTACTAGTAGTAACAGTTGCTGCATATGACTTTGTAAGAAATTTGAGTGCTTAAACTGGCTGTTTCTGCATTATTAAATAGCACAAATCTGAATGTTAGTCTTATTGATATTAAGATTTTTTTTGTGCTGTGGGAAATCTGGAAGTTACAGATCTTCATGCTTTCTGTCTGAATCAATAGATTTGTCAAGTTACTTGTGGGTTTTTAGCGGTAGGAGTACACTTTTTCTTTTGTGGACACATCTCCGTCACGACTACTGAACAGGATACACTGTGGGATTAGCACTGCAACTGCATCTGCCAGCAACTTGATTCTTCTAACCACAATGTCAGCAAAAGCACAAGCCTTAAATGTGCTGCCAGTTGGGCAGTCTTGTTTTGAGTGAGGAGGAGAGAAATGGGGAAACATGTCCTTTGAGAGTTTCATTCTACAGTCATCTTTTGGGGATGTTTTCTCATAAATTTTGGGTTTCTTCATAAGATTCGCTGTCTGGATTGGAGTATGGTTTGATTCAGTTTCACCGGTTGACTCCCTGTCATGATTCTGTTTTGTGGTTCATTTCTACTGCTGACTGGTTAGCAGTGAGAAGTAGAGAGCCCGTACCCCTCTGTGTGGCATGGCGCATTCAGTCTGGTGATACTCGGCATCCAAAATCTTCACCACAGATCTGTTTCAGCAGAAGCAATGTAGAGGATTCAATACACCCTGTATAACCTCATTTATTTTCCCCTATGTTTTGCTGAATTCAGTATCGATATTTGTAACTATACAGATTAGTAATGAAAGATCAAAGAGTCTGTTTTGCATAGCAGTAGGGGAAACCTACATTTCAGGTTGACATGCAATATACAAATGTTGGGGTGTCTACAGAGAGTCCTGTTCCTGCTGGCAGTTTACAGTAATGAGAGTAAATTGCAGTAAAGTGGGAGTTAGCTTTTCATTTTTTTGCGAGCGTTGATCCTTGAAAGGTTTGTAATTTGAAATCCAGGGACATATTCTGAAATGTATTTTACATATCTATGAAGGTCAGTACTTGGAGGATTCTCTAAGGCATTGGTGGCTGACCTGTGATTTCAGTGGACCTCTAAGAATGCGATACCCTCAAGTCTTGATCCCAAAATATTTACACTTCACTTTATACAGGAATTAATACAGAACAGAATCAGTGCAAGCACAGACAAGCTTCTACTTAATTAACTTCATCAGGGTGTGTAGGAAACTTTGACTTTGAAAAATGCAGAAATTCCATTGTTTTAAATCTTAAAGCTTTCATGAGATCTGCTTTTTCTTTTACTATGTCAGCTTTACCAAACTATTCTGCAAAGGTAGCTCTGTTTATAGAAATAAGAAAATTTTGTTTTAATATTAGCAAAAGCAAGTAAATGGCACTGGTGATATTTCAGCTACTGACTCCAAAGGCTGTTTTTTCGTACTTGCAAAAGAGAAAATGAATGAATGTTTCTGTTCACTTTAAAACATTTACGTTAAAAATATTCACTGAGAAATAGTGACTAATAGTTTACTTCAGAAACTAACAAAGAACTTGAAACAATGAATCATGAATTTGAGCAGCAGTGAACAGAAATAGTGAATACTTCAGGGAGGGGTAAGAATAAAGTTCAGCTCTGATGTCTACATCTGTGATAAGATGTCTTCACCAAGCTCACAGCCTTGTCCTCAGTGCTGGAGATTAGAGATTTAGAAACCTGTGATGCAAGACATCATCATCCGGGATATAAGTTGGAACTAATCTGTCTTTGAACAAACAGTTGGTATTATAATCAATCGAAGGAATTGTAAATTACAGTGGATTTAGATGTTGATCAGTTTGTTGTGGCTTGTTACGCAATGCCATGCAGTATGGCAGGAGAGGGTAGCAGTATCACGGTGAGGCAAAGAGAAACTGTTGACATTTTTATTTCTGTGCAAAAATATAATCTAACTAATTTGAAATTTAGATTGATGGTGTTCATTTTCACCACATGAGGCCTTTCCTTCTCTGGGTCCAAATTTGCATTCCCTCCTTCTTGCTTTTTGGGTAATAATCTTGAAAATCTCAAGCTACAACACCTTTCCTGGTGGTGTATATCCCTTCGTAGCTGATCAGTGCTGTTCATCACTTACATAAAAATACCATTTGATGCCAGTGCAAAGTAAAGAAGCTGGGCATTTAAATTCTGTAGTAGTCAACAGCTGTAAAAGTGCACTCATATGCCTTGCCCTGAGGAATGAACTACAAAATAGGTGCAGGTTCTACAGAATCACAGGAAAGTTGAGGCTGAGAGGGACCTCTGGAGACTGTCTAGTTTTAGTCAGTAAATATATTTGCAACATTTAAAAATAAACAGGACTGCTAGTGCTTTGCTAGCTATCAAAGTTCTGTCTCCAACCAATACTGCTCACTGACAAAAGAAAATGAGTTGTCACACACCTGATGTTTAACTAGAAGATTTAATTTTACAGGAGAACAAGGTGCTAACAGTCTTAAAGACTTATTTTTTTTCATAGGCTTTATATTCTACTAGGATTTAATGACATTAATGAAAGCAAAACCAAACTCTTAGGATACATGAGGAGGTGGACCTGGTTTTTGACAGTCTTAGTTTATTCTTGAGAGTTTAGGTGCTGTTAAAGATTTTAAAGATGGGTTTTCTTCTCAGTAAGTGTTATGTATAGAAATACTTTGCATACTTTCTCAGCTGTTTTGAGCACTGGTTTTGAATTGGAGATGCCAGGAATAAAGCAAACCAAGTGGAAACAAACAGGAGTGAAAGCAACATCTCCAAAAGGTAGACTGTGCATTTGGATCTTGGGGAGGCTGTTCTGAACTGACAGCAAGGGAGTAAGGGGATGAAGGAGAGAAAATACTCTCAAGCATTGATTTTGTGGCTGTAAGTTTGAACCAATGTCCTGGCAGTGGTAGTATGGATAGAGAGGGAACAGGCTGTGGCTACTAAATATTGGGGAAAAAAAATCAAAACTGAGAGGTTGGTTTGTTTTGCTCCTTGTGGAAGAGGAAAGTAAGGGAAATGCATATTAGCAGTGACAATGGAAAAGGCCTCTACGGCTACCGGGTGTAGTCCTCCATAATCATGGGTACCTGAATGATTGGTGCACAAGAGTAGACAAAGCATATGTTCAGTATATAGCCATGCATTTAATGCCAGAAAACTTATCCTTTGTGCTATGAAACAGGAAAACAGATAGTGAAAAGTTAAAAACTGATGAAGAGATGAAGGGTGTCATTAGTGTCCCAGGCCCAAAGAACAGCTGGTATTTCATAAGTAAAAGATGCCATATTTTCACGTGTTTTATAATCTGCATTTCAATGTTGATAATTGAAAAAAGGATATACTAACCAGACACCTGAGGACTGAGCGCACTGAGAATCACTTCTGTTTTTTGCTGTATCTAGCTGTGGCAATTTTCAGTGCCTCAGAAGTTTCTTTAGAAAAGAAATGACAGACATCAAATGGGGCAGGGGGGGAGGGGGGCAGGTGGGCAGGTGTCATTTAGTTTCTCAGGGCAATCAATGGAAGATAGAAGAGTAGTAAATACAAAGTGCAAGCTAGCAGTCCAGCCTTCTCAATATTACACTGAAAGAGAGAGACTGAGGGACTCCTTCCTGTCTGCAAGAAACACATAGGGTGGCGTACAGATTGACATTGAGAAGAACAGAGAACCAGAACTAGAAATACAGGAAAAGTATTATTGACTACTTTCAAAGCCATTGTAAGATCACTCACAAACCCTTCTATCATTTGAACTCCCTAAAGCTTCTGCTGTGGCTTTCTTTACATGCTATTCAAATTATGTGCTCTTTGCATTTTGACAGCTAGGTTGCTACCTTGTCCTAGTAATGGAGTTCCCTGTTCCTGTCATGCCAGATTGCCATCTTGTCTCGACCTTCCAGTTCATTGTATTTTTGTTACATGTGGCTTAAACTTCCTCTTAACTTCCCTCTCTGACACCATGTCAAATTTAAGGCTCTCCAAGGCATCCAGAGTTCCACATGGCTGCTGGTCTCAGGGCTTTTCCTTCTGCGTTAAAGCCAGAAGCTCTGTTACACGCTAGGTCCTATGCTGACAGCTAAGGTTTTTTTGTGAAGACATTCCTTTTGCCAGGATGGTTGTAAGAGCAGTTAGATACCTCTTTTTAAACTTTAACTTTTGGTAAAACATTCAATTGTAATGGCCAGATTATTTTATTGGAAGTGCTGCTTGGGTTAGGGAACTTGGCACTGTTGCCTTGCGGCGGTTTGTTACGTGTTTCTAAGGCTGGACAAAAAAATACATCTCCTGCGTTGGATTTGCTTGATTGGAAGGAATGACCTAAAGTACACTATATTTCCTATGAAAAGATTTGTGCAGTATTACTGTTGAGTGTGCATGGACACCTGGTAGATACAGAGGAACTTGATGTAGCCCTGAAATGGCCAACAGCTGAAATATGCAGGCTGCATATTTAATACCATGGCACCTGTTGTTACATTCCAGCACAAGGACAACAAATGGTGGCAAAGGAGTGAAATACCAAATTAAGTTCATGACCCTACTTTGTGACTGTCATTTTCTCTGTTTACTCTCCAACATATTTTAAAACATGCTTCTCTAAGAGCAGTAAATCTGAGTTTTGTTTTGGTGCGTTGTTTTGTTGGGGGGGGGGTTGTTTGTTTTTGGTAGTTTTCCCCTTATTAAAGCTTCACTGTTGATTAAAATACATGCAGAGGCTCTACGAAAAATGCCTTTTAAGAAGGCTCTTTAAATTTCTAAATCAGCTACAGTATATGTATCATGTGATGCACAGGGTGGCTGTGGGAAGCACAGGCATGTAAAACCAGAATAACTTGTTGGCGCAGACAGCTCTCGTGGGACTGCAAAACTGCACATACATTCTTGTTGGAAATAGCATCTTTCCTTGCCACTCTACTCAGCCTTAACCTCCAGGTACTTTTTTGGCAATTCTTCTCACCTCTTGATCAAAAAAGTATTTTTTCTTCTGTTTTTTTCATGGTTTGTTTTTGGTTTTGCAGCTAGAAAGTGGGTTATCCTTTGCTGTTGGTCACATCTTGGACTTTTTAATACACTAAGGCTAGAATTAAATAGCAAAATCAGAAAGCATATAGCTGTCATATGCATTTTGCAAATCTATTGACAATGACTTCTTCAGCACTTCATTGACTAAAAAAAAAAGTTCCCAATGGTATTTGCTAGCTTTTCTTTTATCTTTCCTTTGTTCCTGCTGCTGAATATATGCTTGCTTTCAATGTGAGTATGCAGACTAGACATACTGTATATTTCAAAAAAAATGCTTGATTAGCCAGATTTTTTTTCCAAAATTGCTTGATTAACTGTTGCTTCAGAGTGACTTACAGCCTCAGAGCTGACTTCCAAATCCAGTAAGCCTGCTCATGCAATATTTGCCATGCATTAGTCTTGGCTTCAGATTGGGTATTTTTTCTTTTGAAGGTCTTCCAGTGTGAATGTTAAAATTAGTACACATTGCTCGACTAATGAACATTCTCATAGTATGCTCAGTTGGTAAAGATTATGGTGAGTGAGAATTTAGTACAATTTACTGTACCTATTAAGAGAACTGTAGGCAAAGGTTACTTACCTTTATGAACGAATGCTTTGTATGCATTGAAAATTTTAGTTTAAACTGTTTTCTAGTTAAAATTGATATTCATATATAAATCTCCCTTTTTAAAAACAAAGTGCCAAATAAAATATTTGCTTTTCAAATAAGGACCTTGTGTACTTGAATCAAAAAAGTAGAGATGTATGTAGAAGTAAGTACTGTATAGGGCCCTTGTTTGTTTGGTTTTTTTTCCTCCTTCTGCACTTAGCTGTTTGCCCTCTGGGTTTTCCAGTGGCTGATGGTGCTTGCCCAAGCCGTCTGCCCTGTTGCAGTCCTTTTCTCAACGAACTCTGTGGCTGCCCTGGTCTCCCCTCACTCCTGCCATCAGCCAGCTCCGAGGTTGCAGTCCCAGTGTCTGAGGTTGAAGAGTGAAAGCTGTCAGAGTGATATCTGGTCTTACATGTCTGGTACAAGCTTCAGTTTTCATCAGCTTTTGAAAAGCCAACACATGAACAAACACTTGTGAATGCAGAGACCGGCCAATATGCTGAAGTGGCCGTCTGGCAACTGATTTTGGAGTGATTTCTACATTGCAGGGACTTTATATGTTCTCTTAAAAAGTTTAAATTTAACATACCTTTCACCCAGGAAACTTTGAAGCACTTAGATAAGAATCACAACACTGACTCTTCTGTTTAAAAATAAGAACAAAGCTAACACCAAAAAACGTTCTTTGAAACTGTGACTCATTCACTCAGACGGTTATTAAGAAGAAGCTATAAATCATGGTGGCAGCTAGAAAAATCAGCTTACCTTATTCATATCTGAAGAATTCATAGTCTGTGTCCTGCCACTCATTTTTTAATCTTAACATCATATGATAAATACATTGTGAAAATTGTTACTGCCCTGGTAATGGGTTTATGACTATTTCTGCCTGTTCTTTGCTTCAGGACTTGTTTGTGCACTGGTGGTAGCTCTTGCAGTTTATCATTGTTGGAGTTCTACCTTACTGAAGTCATGTTTTTATACATGAAGTCATATATTTATATGCCTCAGTGTATTTATTTTTCTAATGTTTCTGGCCTTTATCATTCCTGAAAACAAGGGTAGCCCTGTAAAGATCCAGTAAGCAGAAGGCACAAGAAAAAGTAAAAATTCAATCATTTTTTTTATCCCTTGCTGTCTAGGCGATCTCATGATTTTGGAGGTGCATGACTCATGGTCACATACACTTGGAGAGCATAGTGCTGTCAATCCCGCTTGATTTCAAGTTGCCTCCCTCCAGGGAAATGATGCTCTCTCTCTCCAGGAGTCTGACTGAACACGCAGTTTGTACAGCCCGCGCGGGCTTTTAGCTGTAGCTCTCACCCAGTCTGCAGAGAGGCAAACACACATGTCCACACAGGATGCCTGGCAGGAAATCAGTTCCCACATTTCTCAAAGCTACGCAATACAGTCTTTTTAAATGCTGCCTGAAGCACTTGGTCAGTGCTGTCTCTTTCCTCCTAATCAAGTTCTTTGAGTCTTGCCCAAAAACCCCTGTCATTTTTGGACCTTGCACTGACTAGGTACTAGTGCAGATGCCAGTCACTAAAATGAGAACTGGGTCTCACGCAGCAGCGTTGTTATTAACGGCTTCACAGTCACATTTTCTCTTCCGCTGGGACTGTTGTATCAACGTACCGAGTTCATACACTAGAAATGCAACTCATGTCAGAAAGCTCAGCTCTTGCCTTGCCCATGGAATTTAACATGGTTCACTGGAAGTTTTTACTGCATGCTTTTTTCTGGACCTTCTTTATCACAGCAAGCCTAAAAATACTTAGTGAGTCAAGTATTCAATGTCAATGTACATCAGATTGAATACACTAAACTTAACTGTAAGTGATATCAAATCTACCATTGACTGTTATCTTGTAGAAAAAAATATTCTGCCTTTATTTAAAGCAGTGAAATAATTTGATTCAACTTCTTCCCCCCCCCCAATACCCTTTTTTTTTTTTTTTTTGGTTAAAGAAATAGAGTTGAGAAATAGGGTATTTGGTAATAGGCATTTGCCACAGTACAGAGGTGTACTGGCTTCCATGTCAGGGAAAAGTCAGCGTTGCAGCTGTAAGTAGTAGCCTTCTTGTACTTTTACATCAGTCTCCTGAGAGCTTATTAACCCACAATTTCTAAATTTTCACTGAAAGCTTATACTTGCCCCACAGTTTTAAGGAAAACATGTAAGGTAAAATAGTTTGGGGAAAACACATCCAGAATGCTACATGTCCAATATTTATTGACTTTAACACACAAAATACTAACATCAAACACACGTATTGTTGGTTGCAAAAATTAAGAAGTTTCATAGTTAATAAGCTCCCAACATTCACAGGAGGGAGTCTCTAGCAACTCGTTCCGTCCTCTAAATCATAAATGAGAAGACTTTGCAGATGTCCCCATTATCCCTAAGATCCTGTGAATTTCAAAGCAGCGGAGGCAGGATTTTCTCTGAGAGCCTTTCCCCTTGGACTGCTCTCCTCTGCAGAAGGGTGGCTTTACTGAAGTTAATCATGTTTATTTGTATAGATTGTACAGAAAATGACATCCCGTTGATTTCAAAGGAGTATTTTTTTGATGATTTACTTTTGAAAAAAATTAAGTGTAAATCTGCATAGGAAAGAAGTAGGAGCTATAAGGAGCACTCATGAGGAAAAACTGTCTGTGAGATGCTTAAAATTAGTGGCATTACCTGCCCAAATTCTGGGTCTACTGCAGGCCACCTGAGAAACAGCACTATTTCAGTTTAAAGTGTAAGGATGGGACCTGTCGATACAATAGGTGTAGTCAGAGATTTATACATCCTGGCCAGCTACCATAATCACTCTTCAAAGGGACTAAATACAATCAACCCTAAGAAAATGAGGCTGCTTTAAGTAGTTATCTAAACGTGGGTTTACAGGCTTATGTTTAGGTGCTAGTATCGGAAATGGTGTCAGAGGTTTGAAAGGGGATGCACGGCCGTCCCCGCGTTGGGGACGGGGGGCTGGTGGGGCGTGCAGCCGTGGCCACCCCTCGCCGGCACCCTATCACCCGTCAGGCCTCTTCGGTACACACGCGTATCTGCATTTGCAGATACCGGGTTAATGTTTTAACCTCTTCCTGACATGTCCCCTGCCCTTTTGAGTCACAGGACCTTTCTTCTCCCTCCCTTTCTGCTAATTGTGCCAGTTTTCAGTTAGCAGTAACGGCTATTGGTGTTGCACTGCTTGCTCAGCAGTGCAATTTCCTTTCAGCTCTCTTTTCAAGGAAGTGAAACCACCGCGATGTATTTTTGCGTTCTGAGGTGCCAAAGCAAAATGAAGCACTGCAGGCAGGAGAGAAAGGTAGCTGAGAGGAGCTGCTGTTACAGCGAGGGGGAAGAACCCACGTTCACTCCGTGATAGCTTCTGACAGCGTTTCACAGTGCCTGATAAAGCCTGTGCTGGATTTAGCCGGGTAAATAAGCCTCAGGCCAGTCTTCACCTCGGGTATTTTGTCTCTTTTTCTGCTGTCAGCATTAACAATTGCAATTCCATTCGATGAACAAGTAAGTAATAATTTACTGTTTTTTAAGGAAGTGTGTATGTTTGGTCTGAAGGAGCTCTATAGTCTTACCACTTAAATTGAGATTTATGGAATTGAGTGTGAAACACATTTTAGGTCTTTCTGCCATCAATAATAAGGAAAAATTCTAATTGTAAGTTAAAAACAACTTGCAAGTTCCCTTTTGGACTGACTGAAATACTGAAGTATTAAATTTATATATTTAGCAATTAAATCAGAACCCATGTAATAACAGGGAAAATTAAGCTGACTTCTGGTGTATTGCAAAGTAGCTAGAAAAATAGGCTGTGCTGGGTCGTCCCAACAGTTGGTGGGCAGTTTTTAGAGAAATACCATTGAGAGTTTAGCACTTCTTTTAAGAGACCAATTCCTGTTTTGCTTAGGAATGGTCAGCTTTATCGAATGTTAAATTACGTAATGTAAGGGGGATTTTTGTTGAAAAACTGTAAAATTTTTAGAAAATTGCCATGTTTTCAGTTTCTTGAAATGGATACTTTGCGGGTTGTTACTTGTAAATTGTTAGAACCTTCTCTGAGTGTTTGTGTGACTTGCTGGAGGCAGGTTATACAGATTTCTGTTCAATTACAGTCGAGCATTCTATGTGATATAGTTAGCATTTCAAAGAATATCTACAGCACCCTGGAAAAGAACATTTTGAATTACATATATATTGTATTGTGGGGGTTTTTCTCTGCAAGTTTATGGAATATACTTTGAAACAGTGACTGCTATTCATGCGAACATCTCTATGTCTTTGTGGAGTGTCAGAAAGAAGACACGAGCAACTAGTAAATTGGAAGGATTTAAGAAGTAAAAGGCATGAAAGAACAATCAATATTCCTGTTTTGGATGAAAAAAACCCCCTATCATTAATCTGTAGATCTTTGTAAAGCAGTGGCTGTTGAGTTTTAGTATTTGACCACCCTTAGAAATACTTTTATTAGTTTTATATGAGTAGTAACAGTTGTGGTTTTATATTTAAAAAACGCAAAAAGTGAATCAAATATTTTCAGTTCAGATTAACTGCTTAACATCTTTAGTGTCTTCCTGTATCTTTGTGGTTGAGAAATGTGTCTGTCTTGTGATCTGGAGTGCTTTACCCAAGATAGTTAACAATGGGTTGTTTGGTTTTTAAGTGTCCTCACGTAGGAAAGATTTTTAAAAATACGCTCAAACACTTCATGCTTCAAAACAAAATACAGGTATGCACTGAAAGTTGTAAGAAAGAAACATGCTTGAAAGTTTCCAAGATAACAAAAAAGCAGTTTGTTACTGAATTTCTCAACAGATTTGTTTCTTACATGTGCTGAAGGACAAGTTCCTTCTATTTGCTGGAACCCCAGGGGCAGCCTGCGTCTGAACATACCCAGCTGCCCAAATGCAAACAGTTAAGAGGGAACCTTTCTCAAAATCAGGGACTTTCTGCTTGGCATCTTCAGAGTTTATGTTTTCATTTAAATAAATAAAGAAATAAATATATTTTTTTAAAAAAAGTAAAAGTTTCCAGGCCCCCTGTTTGCAAAGCAAACCTTCCATGTGTGAAGTAACTGTAAACAGATGAAGCTTTCTTTCTGCCCGTCTCAGACTCCAGGAAATCTGCAGCATAAAGGCAGTCATCTCCCAGACCGTTCAGCCTAGAAATATGAATTCACGTGCCTTAGCGGAGAAGGTGCTGCAAAGGGAATGTGCTGTAAATAGTTGTCACTGGCAACAGAACATGAGCAGCAACATTTCACAAAACAAGTTTCTGAAAGAACGTTTGTATCTTTTAAGTATTTGAAGAAATTACAAACCAGTCATTGGGTGTATCAATGCAAGCAAGCATTTTGGAGGTAGAAACCTGTTCTAGGATCTAATTTACTGGTTACTGAAGGATTTCTTTATATGGTTATGCTAGCAAGTGCTATGGCCACCCCTAAACTGTTCATTTTTGGCTATTTCTGCATTAAATATAAGGTCTTAGAAGTGTTAATCTATATTTGCTTTCCTTCTTCTGAAGACTAGCTTCTTCAGATTGCATCCAGATAATCTCAGTATTGTTTGCTGACAAAGGATTTTTGTGTTTGTGTTTTATAGATGTATATATATAAAATACATACAAAATATAATAGATGTGTGGGTTCTGAATTCCCTTATCATGGAAAACTCTGAGCAAAAAAATGTTGCACAATAGTCAATTCACTAAATTACTATCTCTAATTGAGTAGCAGCGGTACTTTTCATGACATTGGGATCGTCATGGTTTCAGATTTTGTTCTGAATATGAGAATTAGATCAGACTTACCACTCATCTGATCAAAGAGGACAGGTTTATTGCCTCAATTTGAAATCATGTCAATCCATATATATACCATAAAAATGGCATATAAACCATTTTTAAGCAAGTTGTATCTCATTTTGTTTTCTCAAAATTAAAACAGTCTAAAAAAATGTAAACTTAAAGACAACACAGTTTTAGGGATTGAAAAGACAGAGTTTTCTGCAACTACATATCTAAGTTTGCATTATTTTTGTTGCAGTTGGTAGGACTAATATGAATGGATAGACATGGAAATATTCCTCAACTTACTTCCATAGTAAGTCTGTTATTAAGTATTGACTTCATACTTTCTTTTTCCCTCCCCAGTGGCCACAGATGTCTTCAACTCCAAAAATCTGGCCATTCAGGCCCAGAAGAAGATCCTTGGAAAAATGGTGTCCAAATCAATAGCAACTACTTTGATCGATGATACAAGCAGCGATGTTTTAGATGAGCTCTACAGAGTGACAAAGGAATACACACAAAATAAAAAGGAAGCAGAGAAGATCATCAAAAACCTCATTAAAATAGTCCTCAAATTGGCAATTCTCTACAGGAACAACCAATTTAATCAGGATGAAATAGCGTTGATGGAGAAATTCAAGAAGAAGGTTCATCAGCTGGCTAAGACCGTGGTCAGTTTCCATCAGGTGGATTATACCTTTGACAGGAATTTTTTGTCCAAACTGTTAAACGATTGTAGAGAGCTACTTCATGAAATCATTCAGCGTCACCTAACTGCAAAGTCACATGGACGTGTCAACAACGTGTTTGATCACTTCTCTGATTGTGAATTTTTGGCTGCCTTGTACAATCCCTTTGGACCTTATAAACTCCATTTGCAGAAGCTTTGTGATGGTGTCAACAAAATGCTAGATGAGGGGAACATATAAGTACAGTTGACTGCCTATGCATTATTTGTAGATGGAACACTGTTGATTTATGAAGGAATAAGGGAGCATGCAAAAAGGTCTTTTTACATTATTACAAATATTTCCAAATTATCTTTATTAAATTGATTTGTTATTATGGGCTATCTCTTGCTATTCACAGTCCATCTGGAAGAAAGACTGCACATGACTTTTTTACTGTGCTTGGCCTATGGAAATAGTTGGATAAAGACAATAAAAAAGAACAGTCCCAGTAGAGTAAGAGTCTTGCAAGATAGATATACAAAACAAAACAGTATGCTGCCAGACAGTCCACGGATCTTTCATAGATTTACAGAATTATTTCTAAACTATCAGAATCTAGTAATGCTGGTAACAGATTATCATGGTGATGGTACACTCTATAATTTCTCCGACTTATTTGTAAAATATATATATTTGATTCATTTATAGTCTTTTATGCTCTCTGCACAGATCACAGCTTCCTAGTGTTGCCCTTATGAAGCATTCCGTTTTAAGTAATATCAGCAACGCTCTCATGTAGAGTCATAACAGGCTTGTTCATCTGCAGCTCAGTGGTGAAAACTTCCTGTCTGCAAGGCTACCAAGCACAGATCCTTATAGACCCGCACAGATGCTTGCTTCCTTTTATTGTATGGGGATTATTTGAGGAATAAGCTACAGTAACATAGCCTAGATAGGGAAGAGTATTCCCTAGAAACCTGCGGTACGTAATTTTAACTCTGCCTATGATAAGGTAAAACACCATGACTTATCTGTGCAATTCCTTAAGACATTTAGAAACCTGCTATTAGGTCACAATTCTTTTTGAAAAGGTGCAAGTCAGTATATTTTATACACTAGGCTGATGTGGATGATGATGATGTGAATTCAGAAAGCTTGATCATCTGAAAATAAATTCCAAGCTGATTTGCTTTGTGTACAATGAAACTAGAAACAAAAATGAGTTTTATTATTGTGTTATATACTATTTAACTAATGGAAAAATGGAATCTTGAATACTTTTTTTTTTTAAATTCTTTTCTCTCCTCCTACCTTTCATCCTTCTTTTTCTCCCTTATGTTCTCCTTGCCTTGCCTCTGGGGATAAAAAAATGTGACTTTGTAGACACTGTAACGTGCTTGAAAGCATGAAGTTAATACATTTCAAACAACCGAAGACTTTTTGTTAGGAAACATAAAGAATTTGCTGTTTATTTAATTGCCAGTGTTTTTTGCTGTTTGCTGTGTCCTTTTGTTTTAATGAGTAAACCAAAGAATATTTGCACTCTGAACTTTTTATGCCTTTTTTTTTCTCCTTGTTGCATTTTAAATTATAAAGAGCAAACTTGGCCTGTGCTGGCAACAAAAGCATCACAGCCTCTGACATACGGCTTCAGCATTACTTGTGATTTTTTAAGAGGGAAAATTAACTTTTATTCATGTTTGGTCACTAGGTTCTGAATATTCCCATAAAGGTGCCAGAAATGTACCAGAGAAATGTGTGTTCAAGACATGAACTCATTTTATGCAAGCCACTAGTGTCCAGCAGAGAGACAAGATTATTACGTACTACTAGGCTGGAACAACTTGGAATTGTTGTAAGGATAGTACACCAGAATTTGCCAAGAAATAGATTATTAGGTTGACATCTGAAAGAATGTCATTTAAGATCCCTTCCCATGTTTTACTTCAACAGTAAATACTTTGTACTTTTGTCCATCAGAAGTCACGTATAGGAATGCAACATGATGAGAAAAATCCCACAAATTATAAAGGGTATAGTTTCTGATGGATTTGCTCCACATATTTCTTTTGTTTTCCCACCTAGAAAGAGAAAGTTCTTTTCAATTATTTTTTCTGAGGTGAGAATAAAAAGGAACTCGACTTCTACAAATTGAAATAGTTTTATTTACAAATCTATTTTTCTAAATCACGTTCTGACTCTCCAAAACAGCAGTTTGCCATGAATTGTAACAGTCACTGAAAGGAGGACAGGACAGTACCTTGTTTAGAACCAGGCATACTATATGAGTATGCTGTGTAAACCATGAGGGATTTTCTTCAGCCGTCACACAAAATATCTTGACTGCTCAAATTTGAATTTTCTCTGGGGCAAAAATTGCTTAAACAGACTTTGTACATTGTTAACAAACACACATGTATGAGCTATATTTTAGTCAAACTATGTATATTTTCAGTAACACAGTAATGTTACTGAATGCAGATAATGCAACTCAGTTGCATTATCTGGCCATTTACTCTTGAGAAAAAGTGAAAATTGTTCATGGAGATTTGCTTATAAGCAGAAAAACTTGACAACTAGGAGAAGGTATTTCTAGCTCACAATCTAGTTACATTCTTCTGAGATGCTGTAACAATAGCTCTCATCTGACATTTTCAGGTACAAAGAAGTGACTTCTGTAATGATGATAGAAAAAATTGTACTGGATTTTCAAAGACCTACCTTTATAAATAACATGATATAGCACTCAAGCTCTATACTTTTGCAGTTAATTTATTTTTTCTGCAGGATACATAAATAGTGGCTTTAACTATCAAAATTCAGAAATAAGTGACAGCATTTTTCCTTTTTATACACTTGTATTAAAGCATCGACCCTCTAGCAGAGAAACTTGACATAGTCAAGAGTTTAAAAAAGGTTACAGTAGTACTGTTTAATTATGGGTAGGATAATGCCATTATTCTGTGCTATAAAACTTATGCAACACTGATTTAATAGGGTAAAATTGTTAATATATTAAAATCCAGCCATTATGGATTCATTTTACAATAGGCTTTTAAAATTCACTACCTTAGGTGTTTCATATTTGTAATGTCCTTTCAATGTTTAGTTAATACGTAGTGCCTAATGCTGTCAAAATGTACATTGCTGAAGTTGTGGAAGTTAAAACTAATGGTACAGGCTTCTAGAGGCATTGAAAAGTGGTCAGACCTTGGATACCTTTTGTAAGACACATCAAACGACTGTGATCTCAGCCATACAAAGATAACAATATTTAGGGAGGTTACCGCAGCCATTTTGTGTGTGCCACCTTAAAAGATTCACTAGAACTTTTGGCCACCCCTTTATTATGTTTGTATGTATTTGTGTGTACAAGTAGCCAAACAAAAAGACACAATTGGGTAAGTTACAAGCCTTATTCCTGTCCTTAAGCTGTCTTGAGATTTATCTCCATTTAGAAGGTACAGAGATTATCGGGAGTCTGGAACCTTTCAGCAACTAGTGTGGGTGGTTCTTTCTGTCTTTAGGAAAATACCAAATCACATCTCTTCTGAAAAAACATTCAACCCCACCCATAAAGCAAATTCCTGTAAAATAAAGGACTGAGGACATGGCAAATTGCTTTCTCATTTCTCCCCCGAAAAAGATTGCATTGTCCCAAGGAAGTAGCAAACTGATTTTGACAGCAGTGGGTTTCAGTTGCTTTCCAGCCCCTTGCTGTAGCTATAACAGTGACTATTTAAAGAGGATTCTTCATGTAACTCTTGAAAGGACCAGAACATGCTTGTTTTCATGGTCTAGCAGAGAGGAATCCACACTACTCATACATTCATCATTGTCAAAGATGACAATGTCACGCGGAGGGCAGGTAAGTCGCACGTTGTATGGGCTTAGATGGTCTCCCTATGGTGAGCGTTTGCCATCTGGTGACCTGCTGCCATAGCTTTCCTTTGGCCTTACATGCTTTTCCTGCCCTTAGGAGCAGCAGAACTACTCTTTAGACAGGTCTATTCCTTCCCTACCATTTTTGCCCCAAGATTATATTACATTGTGTATACGTCTAAGGAGAATGGTAGATGGAGTATGTTACCCACTTAGTGAAAAAAAAACAGAACTAAATACCAGTTTCCTGGGATTTTTTGCAATGTAATTTGAAATCTGAAAGAATAATCTACATCTTGATTTAGTTGTTAATACTGTTTTGGATTTAATCAACTCCCCCAGCAGTATAGTAAGCATTTAGCTGTGATTTTATTACATGTACTTCTGAGCCTTTTTTTTTTTTTTGAAAAAAAAAACAACAAAAAAACCCCAACCCAACAAATCAAAACCAAACAACAAAGCGATGCTTTTGAATGCATTACAGAGGGTATACTTTAGCATGAACATGAAATGAAGATTCCCGTTTGCATAACAACTTCCAGAGAAACCTTCTTGTTACAACTGTTTTTCATTGAGATTTGGGCAGGTCAGCCAACATTCATGGTTAAGTGGCAAACATCTGTGCTCTGTATAAAACAACTGTCAAAGGAGATTATAGTTGTCTGGAAAAGTTCTGTAATATCTTCTTTTCATGTTTTGCACATAGATGAAACTTCTTTTGGGAAAGTTTCCTATCTGTCCTAAAAAAAAATGCTACCCAAAACCACGTGGCTACTACTCAGAAAGCTCAGACTAAGTAATGTAGTTGTTTCCAATTTGTCAAAAACAAAACAAAAACGAAAACCAAAACACAACCAAAACCAAATCAAACAAAACAACTTACATTTGTTCTTATAGAGAAAGAAGTTCTAAAAAACTAATCCATACTAAATAATGGATCTTATTGTGCTGACGTTTGCATACTGCAGCTGAAATTATATTGTAACTTTGGCATTCATATCTATAGTATTAAATATTTTAGGTTACCATGTGATTTATTTTCTCTCTATGAAAATAAAGGAGTCGTATCTCCTTGTAGGTAAAGTCTAGGAGCTCTCTCTGTTACAGTAGTGCGTGGTCTGTATCACAAATCAAGATTTCTTAATGCTTAAGCCACGAATTGCTGAAGTGACCTCTCTTTTCTTAGTACTCAGATTTGGCATTTAGAGTTCTGGTTTCCAATTTTAAAGCTGATATTTATGGACAGGACATTCCTGAATAATCACTTTTTCTTGTGAGCTTGGGAATTACAGGAATTGACGTATGTCTTCTATCTGTAAATATCTGCTTGCTATCACAACACCAGTTTCTGAAGAAATGCCCCTTACAGCATTTCTTTCTATTAGGGAGCAAATTGAGAAGCGGCAGCTCATAGCTTTGGGATGTCCTGTAATTACACAGTATCAAGCAAAGAAGCAGCCTGTAACAATTAAGAATAATAAAATTAAGGAGGTACGTTACTCGACCAGCTTTCCCAAGCAACCAAAACCTGTTTGCTGTTTGTTGTTCTCCCCTGTGGGAAAGTCTTGGTGTGGTAGGTGGAGGGCAAAGGTGGAGCTTCCTACGGTTACTGTGATTTAGAAATAAATTAAT
Source organism: Podiceps cristatus (assembly GCA_000699545.1). Lineage (NCBI taxonomy): Eukaryota > Metazoa > Chordata > Aves > Podicipediformes > Podicipedidae > Podiceps > Podiceps cristatus. The sequence goes on along the minus strand of KL283027.1, from coordinate 6,619 downwards.
TTTATCATCAGATGTAGGACTTTCCACTGTCTTCTCTAAAAATCTTAACACTGAATTTTAAAATCATACTTTCCATTGGCTTCATGACAAATTAATTTCTATTTCAGTTTGGATTAAACATTTGGGTTTTAAATGTGCTTTTATTATGCACATAAATATGAGCTGAAACAAAATAGAAGTCAGCCTTGTGCATCTTATCTTTCTTCCTAGATACCTTGGTTTTTTCTTCAGTCAGTAGGTGTTCTGTGTGCTATAAACATCTTGGTGGATATAATTCTGAAGGTTTTGATAAATGCAGGTTGTTCCAAGAGAAAATTGTTGGCTTTTCAACCACTTGTTCTCCATTTCCTGCTGGCACCTTTTCAGAATATCATACTCCCTGGTCTTTAAACATGGGAACCTAAAACTCTTCATTTGCAATATATCTGTGGGACATTTTGAATTATATTTTTTAGAATTCATTTATTGTTGATTGTTCTGGCCAAGCCACAACCAATAGTGGATGAAAAACATTGTTACATTGAAGTTGTGTGAGGTTCTTTTAATACAGAGAGTATGATGGTGTAGATAGAATATATCAGCCCAAGTAGGGCCCATATTACACCAACAACCCTTCTTTACTTGCATGGGAATGGCAGTGAATCAATTCTACCCCAATATGGAATAGTGTTGAAAAATTATTTGGCTGTCCTGAGCAGAATTTAGTCTTCTTTTGTTTGAAGTATCTATTTCAGTAGCTGGGCTTGGCTTGGATCCTGAGAAGAAAGTCCCCTGGCTGTGATACACTATTGCAAATTTAGGGCTCCTGTGACATGAAAGGACAGCCCTTCCCCATTCCAGAAGCACTTAGCTGATGCTTTCAGTTTGCTTCACTGACTGGATTTGGGATACTGTGGGTTTTTGTTTTGTTTGTTTGAGGTTCAGTTTTATTTTGTGGCAAGTCAAGGCCTACAACTGAGTATCATCTGCTAGGCCTGCTAAGAGACTGCTGAAATAAAACAGACTGAGGCAGTGCTTTGAGCTGGGGGGAATATAAGTGCATCGGTCCCAGGATATGACATGAGATCAGCTGTTACTTTCAAAAAAGCTGGTTCTTTATCTCAAGGATCTTGATAATTCAGCAACAGAAAAATGATCTCATCCTTGAAACTGAAGTGTGGCACTTTGCCCAACTGAAAAGGTATCATCTCAGTTACAGGCTACCTAACTTGATTTCAATGGCATGGACACTCCCAAAGGTGCATTTGCTGTGCCATCATACGAGAAATTACTAGGGAAAAGTGTAAAGGAAAGCTCAGCACTTTCCTGGGAGAAAGGGGCTATGATCAGACAAAGATCTCATTAAGTTTGCTTTGCCCTCTTCACTGTGATAAGGTCTACTGTCTACTGTAAGGGTAGGCATTTGACTTCGGCTAAGTAAGATATGTTTAAGTTTTTTACAGTTCCAGTATCCTATGACACTGCAATCTGCCCCAAAATGAGGACTGAGAAGCTCATGCTACAAACTACGGAAACGGGGAAGGAGGCCCTTTACAAACCAGTATCCATGAAAACTAGTCCTTGCTACTGTTTGGAGCTTGGAGAACCTTGGCTGGGGAATTCCCCCCTCATTCCTGATTGGCAAAGCAAGTGCTGCAGAGGAGTACAAGCTCCTACAGGACACTGTGTTTGGGTTGCTACTTAGCTGCGTGGCTGTTCTCCATCTATCCATCTTGATTCTCAGTTAGTTGGCTATTCCATACTTCATGTATTCTTGACTAAAACTGCTCTTTACTGCAGGCTGGGGAGGAATTCTCACCACAGAATTCTGAACCTGTGGTGGTCTGCTTTCATTTGCACTTCTAGGGTGGCTGGGACGGGGGCTGGCGGAGTGGGTATTTCTGAGAGACAACTGGAAGTCCGCTGTTTATCTGGGGGGATGAATATGCGTGTGGGGCTGTGCACAGAGAAAGCTTCTGTAACAACACTGGCACTAAGAGGTCTAGAATGTATTTGGTGGCAGCTTGAGAGAAGAGGCCATTTTAGGAGGCACAGTTTAAAAGTGGCTTATTATCTTTTGTGCACCTTTTCTGTTTATTAAAGTAGGTGCTTGGATTTATTCTACGAGCAGAACCTCTTGGAATTTTTGGCTGTTGCAAAGCTCAATATGGGTGTTAACTCGGGAAGCAAAAGCACTGAATCGGTTTTCTCAGGAGGCCTTTCAAGTCTTCCATCTATGCAGTAAAGATTCAGCTTATCCGTAGAATCTATTCATCTGTACCTTGGTAGTAGTGCCAATATGCATCTGTTTTCCGCAGAATGCAACATGTGGTTATTTGCTAGTCTTTTTAGCTCTTATTTTAGTCCACGTGGGTTTTATTCCTTTTTTTTTTTTTTTCCTTCAAGAAGACCAAGTTAATGGATTTTTCATGAAGAATTGTTTAGCATGAAATGGAGTGGTTGTGTTACAGGAGCAACACCATAACCTTTTGCTGGCACCTCCCTAACATCTCTCCACATGATGTATTTTCAAACCTGTACATGTGCAGAAGCAACTAGTTTCTGCTTGCCAAGTTTGTTCTCCTAATGTGTTGTTACATACCAGCTCAGCAGTCCACCAAGCCCTGACTGACCCAGGCCTTCAGTCTCCCTCACACCCTGGGTCTCTGATGGAGAGCTTCCATAGTGCTCTGCCTGTGCCCCCAGCACGGATTTTCCACTTAATTGAGTGGTATGTGCGACAAATGCCAGAATTAATGCTTCTCGCCAAAACAGGGACATGAGACCTCCTGTGACATGGGCTGCTGAAAAGAATATATGCACTGTTAATGACACAGTAGGCTGCTCCTCAGCACATCAGGAAAGCTTCTTTTCAAGTTCTGAAGGTGACAAACAATGCATTCAATGGCAAGAAAAACTCCACTCACTAACTGCTGTAGGCTCACAGAAAAAGAACAGACTACAAAAGAATAAATGAGAAGTTAGAATGGAAATAACACTATTTACTGTTCCTGCAGATGAAAGGAATCAATAGAAACACTATATGCCAGCTATGAAGAATTTCTTGGTGGGAGTTTCTATCACATGAAATTTTATACCTAATCAAAATAAGCAGTCTTCTCTAACCCATTTACTGAGAGAGTAATTAGTATGGTGAACTGGGCCATACAGTTGGTTTGTATGAGAAGAACATTTGTGAGCAGCATAGGGCTGAGACGTCTCAATAACCTCTCCACACTGGCAGCCAGAGGATGGCTGCAGAGAGAGAGAGGAAACGGGGATGGTGACCTGGCTGCAAGTGAGGCCTCTTTGGTCACAGCGGAAAATGTCTGTCTGCAAAACCCCGGGCACTTCCACAGCACTAAGGCTGTGGGGAAGTACCATCTGTTGCAGGCCATGCTTTTGCAGTGTTCAGAAAAGGGTGCCACAGTTTTTAACACAGATTCAATATCTAGCTGTCAGTCATGGGAAGAAACATCTGGTTGTCCCCTTCACTCACATTACGGGAGAAATCTTTGTTCCCAGTGAATAGGCCTCTACAAATCTCCATGAGCAAAACCACTTAGAAAGCAAATAAAGCACTTGAAAATGAGCCTTATGAGCCAAACAGATTACTTAGCAGCATTTAAAAATACAGAATGAAAGCAAGTTAGTAAATTCATCCATTCCCCCTGAATATAAGATTCAAAGGTGCTCACCATCTACAGCAGCAGACGGTAGAAAACATTTTCAATGGGATCTACAGTATCCACAACACATGCAACACCAAGTTTATAAAAGGGATAAAGCCCCTAAAACCCCAATTATCTAACCTGTTGGTTGAATTAATAACTTCAGAACATATGCCAAATTTGTTTTGGTGCACAACGTGAAAATTCAGTGTTTAGAAAAGAACTTACCTCCTCTGGGAATTGAAATGTAACAGAAAAAAACATAACACTCAGTATTACAGGGCACTGCTTGGGGGTTTTGGCAAATTTTTCATTGTGTAAAAATGAGTCAGTATGTCAGTAAAAGTTAATGATAAATATATGCTGGTTCACACTGCTTACTAAGAGACAAAGTAGATTTGGTCTTCCTTTTCGACTTACTTTTTGGTTACCAGTTTCAACCATTTTAAACTCTGTCTAAACGTGGAACCTGGATATCCTGTTATTAATCTCCCACTATGGCTTACTCACTCAAAACCCAGTTTGCCACCTGCTATTGATTTGTGGCTTGACACCTACTCCATTCAAATTTCCACCTAACATCACCTCGCTTTGGTTAACAGTGGTAGTGTTTTGACCTCATAGTTTGTTTCAGACTGATGCAAATATTTTCTGATAGCTGTAGGAATTTTGGAACAAATAATTTTTGATTGTTAAGGGACCCCACCAAATCCCTTTCCATTCTGAGTGGTGCTTGGTATTTTGGATCTTTTTAATGCAGACGGGTTTCACTTTACAAACATAAAAGTGACATATTTTCACTCCAGTGCACTTTCTGTCATGTTTTCCAGAAAAAAAAAAAAAAATCTGTTGTGGAAACTCCAGTTTTATTTATTATTTTGAAGTCTGAGCTCTTCGCTGATTCTGATCCCAGTCTATGCACTAAAATGAGGAACCTATAAAAAGATCCTGACTTGTTAACAAGGCCTGGTTGTTTGCTATGTAAAGAACAAGTTATGCTATAGAAGTACCTCAGAGTCTGATGTTACTTGAGGCATGTAACCACTACTTTCAAGGCAAATTCAATAGTTGTGTTGCAGGGTCCTGCAGTAGCCAGGGTCACTCTGGTCCTGGAGAATTCCCCTTTCTTCTCCCAAGTGGAAGACCTGTAGTAACAATAATCAAAATATTGAGTGTTGAGGCCAAACCAAAGCTCACAGATGGTTATGAGATCAATCTGCTACTTCCTCAGGAAGAGCAATCACAACCTGACTCACTGCTCTGCCCTCCTGGGAAACAGCTTCTTCCTGCCGCCAAGGGTAGAACAGGCAAACAGCCACCACTGATGTTCTCTGCAGCACACAGCCAACTGTGCCAGGCCTCTCACTGATGGGAAACTTGCTCCTGGGCTGAGCTGCATTCGAATGAAATAGGCAAACTTTGGAAGTATAGTAAGTTGTGAGGGGGTTTTGTGCTGATTAATACAGTGCCAGGATAATACACACCCAGTGTAAGGCATTGCTTCTGCACACATTCAACAGCATTTCCCATATTTAAAACTCGTGATTATTTGTGGACTATTTATCTGTCCTGTGGCCCCTTACCTGCCTCCAGAACAATTTTTATTTTTGTAGTTTCCAGTGCATGCACATAATGTGCCTGTACAGCCAGAAGAATGCCACCGTGCCAGTGAATCTATTGGCTAAGTAAATCCAGCGGGTATTAAAGGCAGTGTCCCTTTGACTCGATCTGTGTGTAAGCCTTCTTTAGGTTCGTCGTGACAGACACTCGTTACTTGTGGTATCCGTAAATGTAAGTATTTTAGTAATTTTTACTGTAGCACAATGCTCCCTCTAGTGCCCAAACTGTACATTGCAATTAGAGCATTTAATTCAATGCCATTTCTCCGTTCAAACCGGACTGCATGTAATAAAATAACAGGCAATACATCTCTGTTCCTAATACTTCTAAAGGAGTGACTGTTACAGACTACCTGAGGTCAGAAATGCTAATTCTTCTAGTTTGGAATTCTCCGAACTTTACAAACTGTACAAGAAAGATTAATCATGAATTAAAGTTCATCTGTGCAGAGGAAATATGGAGACAATTTCCTCAACAAAATAAGCTAGTCAACTGCTCTGAATTCTGGGCACTCCTTACACCGTCCTCTGTTCCTTGAGCACCTCTAGATTTAAGACAGACAATGCAAAGAAGGATGGAGTTTACACCTCCCAGAGGCTCAGGCTTGTGGTGCTCTCAGTCAGCTGGGAGAGTGAGCAAGGAAGAAGGAATAGCTCCGTGAGATCTCTGTCCGTATTTCAGATCAAGTTTGTCATCACCTGAGCTGGGTGGGTAATACTGGAACATCGTAACTGTATCTACTGCTGAGATCCAGAGCAGTGGCCCTGTGAAACTCAAATACAATTGCATTCTGAATGCCACTGTCTCACACTACGCCACACCTGCAGCGATATAATGTATAGGCATGTTCATTCCTACTTAACCCACTGCCCGGTTTCACAAAATACAATCATCTTTGGTTCTCTTTCCTCCCCACACTGTTC